>BDUI01003295.1:73170-83808 GCA_002335545.1 Apodemus speciosus | reverse complement strand
CCACATTGTCCTTGTTGTTTTTTATCTGTTAATGGCTTAAATTTATTTCACATATAAGCTAGTATAGACAGCTCTAGAATCAACATAGTCATGCTAGGCTGTGACATACCAGTGTTGTTTCCTTTGGGTCTATATACACAACATGGGGGAGCTGGATCACACAGCAGATCTGATCTTAGCTTTGTAAAAACTTCCCATGTTGCTCTCTGTAGTGGTTCTTCTCAGTTACATTCTCACAGTAGAAGAGAGTTTTGTTCTCCATACTCTAACTGGAAAGAAATACTTGCCAACTATCTGTCTAAAAAAGGAACAATGACAAGCATACACAAGGAACCCAGGAACACAAACCAAAACCAAAACCACTTAAATGTTTTAAAAATACAACTAATAATCAATTTAAAAGTGATCTGATGTTTGTCTAAAGAAGAAATAACTAGGGACAATAGGTATACATCATTAGCCAACGGGGGAACATAAATCAAAACTGCAGTTAAATTCTCTCTCACTTAGGCTGGTAAAAGAAAATGATTCCCTCTCCTAACACCGAGGCCCAGCCTGGCTCACAGTTCCAGGAAGTCAGGTATTTGTACAGTTCACAGAGGTGGCAAAATAAAAGCAGCTGACCTCAACCCCAAACCCCCAGCAATTACAAAAATAGACAATAGACCTAGCCTTTCCCCTACAGTCTCAAAAATATTTCATCTTAAGAAACAGCTGGCTTACTCCATTCTTCCCTTAAGGAAACCTTGCTACCTTTCTCATTCCTATCTACAAACCCCACTCAAATCATGTACTATGCATTCTCTCCYACCCTGGCCATTCTGTGTTCATGCCTTGAGGAACCTCCCTTCAGTTTGCTCTTGCTGTTCAGGTTGATTTCAATTTTCATTTTTATATCCACTTCTAAACTTAATTCTTACAACTAGTATCAAGAAAATAATATCAAAATAGTTTGCCACCGAGGTCTAGGACAAGCAACCACAAAGTCTGGGCCTAGAAAGGTGAACAGGGAAGAAGAGGGAGCTCTCCTCTGTATTAGAATTGAAACATTTCCTTCTTTGGGGARGAGGGAGGCTTCTAAGATTGGGGAAGTTCATGAAACTTACAGGACTCAGGAAACTCATGAAACTTACGGGATTCAGGAAGCTCATGAAACTTACGGGATTCAGGAAGCTCATGAAACTTACGGGATTCAGGAAGCTCATGAAACTTGTAGGACTCAGGAAGCTCAGAAGTCCCAGATACATTAAAAACAGAAAATGAACTGACCATGACCACTGGAAGAGAGCACTGGGAGTACATATTTTTGTTGGCTGAAAGTGCACTCTGTAGCTAACAGGTCTCTCCTGTTCCAGTTTCTAGCATCTATATTTCAAAAATACCCAAAGTCTCACAGTCCTGAGTCAACCTGGCCTCTGGCTTTACAATGGGGCAAGGACAAAACATCAAACAGCCAAGGTGAGTAAATTATCTCATCACTTAGAACAGCTAGAAGTCAGACTGCTTCCAACTCAGGTCACTGTTGTTTATCCCATAATATAAAAGTGGCTGCTGTGGGAATGGGAAGCCAGAAATTCACCCATGGGAAGCTCAGCCATGAAGAGAAAGTTCAATGGCAACTCCAGATGATGTCAATGTCCCCAGTAGGCTTCTGTTGCATGCTGTAAGCATCTGCATCCAATTTGGTAATGTTGCCTCTATCTGTCATTCACTCTTTCACCTGGGAGCCTTGTTAGAGCAGACACGTTGTTATGCCCAGGACTCTCTCAATTCAGAGCCAGAACTGACTGACCCAAGGGGGTTTCTCTACTGCATTTCTATTAGATGACTATATGCCCCTGATTTAATATTTATTTCCTCTGTCTGTACTCTCTATTGGGCTACCCTAGTCATGCTTGCTGGATGTTGAGTTTCTGACTTGATGTTGCATTCCTGTATTCTGCTTCTTTCTACTTACCTCTTTATTATTCCATTACTTTTGGTTGCTACTTGTTTAACCAACTCACCATTCAAAACACAAACCACTGTTATAGGCCATTCTAGACTGGCCAGATCACAGAGGCAAGGCTCACCCTGGCTTAGGTTTCAGGGGGACTTCAGTCTTGGGGAATACAGCCATGGACCATATTTAAAGTAGCCTCTGAGTGCCTAGGTGGCTGATCTGAAAAGAATACTTCTCTAGACAGCCTTGTTCTAGCAGGGCTCTTATGACTGGAAAGAGTSTGGGTTGGTTGTTCCCCTCAACTGAAAACCAAACAAGTATGTGGGACAAGGCCACGGAACATGCCTTTCAAAATTAGCAATCATTTCAGTCAAAAGAATGTACAGTCTTCCAAACTGTAAAATGACTTGGAATTTCTGTGTTTATGTTGCTACACAGATGTTGGCTTAAAAGACAGTTATGATCTATGAATATGTTGATGCAAAAGCTGAAGGTTTCTTCTTGGTCCCCAAATTCTTCTGTTTGGGACAGGACATCAAGAACTAACAGAGGGGAAGCACAGGAGGGATGTGGTCCTGAGACCATGCTCTCACCTGACACGAACAGTCTCGCGCTGTTGCTTTGTCTCGTCTCCCCTGTGTATCTGTGCCGCGTGATGCAGCGGTAGTTGTACAGCCCATCTTCGTTCTGTACATCTTTAATATACAAGGCTCCCGTGGATGTGATGAGAAATCTAGATCCTGAAACAGATAAAACGCAATGGCTTTGTGAGAACAGGCTAGAGATCGACCCCTAATTTAATGTTAAACCTGTAGATTAGTTGTCTTCTCAACTCTCATCAGAAAGGCTTATGCAGTCAACATCATTAGCACAGAGGTTATCGCCCTGTCAAGATACAAAGAATGAAACATTCCTCACCCTTCTCCCAAGGCTCAGGTATCTTGYAGAAAGCAGGCAGATATCTTGTGAGAGTCAGAGGCAATGGATAGCCAGAAGGAAGCACCATCCCTGGATCTAGCAGGGCAGTTGTAGGGGAGTCCTGACCAAATCCCAGTATAGAGAGGAAGCATAGGCACAGGTTTCGCCCCCAACTGAGGTGCTATTGTTTGATAGCTTCTTTGAGAGGGAAAATCCRTTTCCTCTAAGAGGACAGCCCTTTGTAAGTTAACCACTTTCTAGGGCAGTGGTTCTCAACTTGTGGATGGAGTCCCCTTTGTGGGTCTTAAGTCAGATATCCTGGGTATCAGATATTTACATTACGATTCATAGTAGTAGCAAAATTACAGTTATTTATGAAGTAGCAACAAAATAAATTTATGGCTGGAGGTCACCCCAACTTAAGGAATCATGCTAAAGGGTCACAGCCTTAGGAACTTTGAGAACCACTAACCATGCATCCAAAAATATGGGCAGTACATACATCTTGAATTTAATGGGTAAAAAATTAGAGAACGTAAAGTCTGGTGGTCAGAGAAGGGGTTGGATCTGGGAAGATTTGGAGGTAGAGTGACTTGGGGGTCTCAAAACACTTGTCTGATATTCTCAAAGAACTAATAGAAAAAAAATTAAAAGTAAAATAGAAACAACTCCACCACATCGACAAAACCCTCTGAGAAGAATTATTTTATCTATTTAGGGACTCTTCTCACAATGGGTACAATCTGTTATGTATCAGATTTTCTGTTAGTGTAACCTKGGATATTTTCTTTTATTAAATTATATAATAAACATGTCATCTTATAAATTCACACTCATGTCAGATATTTATTTCTCTTACAGTAATAAAATTGAAATATAATTGCTATATATCTAATTTAGTAGATTTTCTGGGACTATACACCTTCTTTTAGGATGCAGTAAGTTAAGGGAAAATACATTTTCTGTTGCAAATTCTTCACGAAGGAGCATGCACTTTTGCATCATTTTGAAATATGTCAACAAAACATAAAAATGTTAAACAACAAACATCAAAGCATTAACATANCAGATATTTACATTACGATTCATAGTAGTAGCAAAATTACAGTTATTTATGAAGTAGCAACAAAATAAATTTATGGCTGGAGGTCACCCCAACTTAAGGAATCATGCTAAAGGGTCACAGCCTTAGGAACTTTGAGAACCACTAACCATGCATCCAAAAATATGGGCAGTACATACACCTTGAATTTAATGGGTAAAAAATTAGAGAACGTAAAGTCTGGTGGTCAGAGAAGGGGTTGGATCTGGGAAGATTTGTAGGTAGAGTGACTTGGGGGTCTCAAAACACTTGTCTGATATTCTCAAAGAACTAATAGAAAAAAATTAAAAGTAAAATAGAAACAACTCCACCACATCGACAAAACCCTCTGAGAAGAATTATTTTATCTATTTAGGGACTCTTCTCACAATGGGTACAATCTGTTATGTATCAGATTTTCTGTTAGTGTAACCTGGGATATTTTCTTTTATTAAATTATATAATAAACATGTCATCTTATAAATTCACACTCATGTCAGATATTTATTTCTCTTACAGTAATAAAATTGAAATATAATTGCTATATATCTAATTTAGTAGATTTTCTGGGACTATACACCTTCTTTTAGGATGCAGTAAGTTAAGGGAAAATACATTTTCTGTTGCAAATTCTTCACGAAGGAGCATGCACTTTTGCATCATTTTGAAATATGTCAACAAAACATAAAAATGTTAAACAACAAACATCAAAGCATTAACATAWACCATACACTTCTCAGTGAAGTTTTACTTCCACACAGAACATAGGCAACATTTATCATTCTTTCTAGGTCAAAGTTCGACTCTTATGTATTCTATGCTTGTGGGTATCTGGGCCTTTTCCAGTTACTTTGAAATAATGAATCTAAAAAACAGTTACTTTTTTCATCTCAGTGAGGAGGATTTGTTCTTGGCTCCCCAACTCCACATCCTTGGCTGTGGTCTCATCCTCACCTGTGGTCTCATTCTCACCTGTGTGATTCTGGGTGCACAGACAGACTGTAATATCAAATACTAGTGCTTCAGAAGGATGAGGTGGCCTTTCCTTTGAAAATATGAACTTCTAAATTTATAGTACAAAATTATAAATTTCTAAGCATGTCACACAGTTCAATTATAATTTGATAATGAAACAAGTAAAGGTATAGAATCCGTCCTTGTCATGAGTCCTGGCCATCTGCMGGAGGGTGGCTTAGCCACTTTTGTCACTGTTGGAGTTGCCTGAGGAATATTTCCACATGGGACCTGATTCCACCTGAGAGAAACCGTGACAAATAAGTATGTATGTATGTATGTATTCATGATCATGTCTGTCCAGGCGTACATATCTATGTACATTTTTGTGTGTGGCAGGTGTACATGGATTGTTGTGTCTGTGCATGTTCATATGTATGGCTGTAGAGGTGATTTCACTTGTGTCTGGAGGCCAGATAATATTGTCATTTTTTAGGCTGATCTTGGTTGTCAACTCAACTGGATCTGGTATCAATCAAACACAAGCCACTTGGGATTTACCTTATCAGATTATCTGAAGTGGGAAGACCTACTCTAAACATCTGCAGTACCTTCTACCCAGATGAAAAGACATGAGAGAAGTAAACTGGGTTGTTTTCCTGCTGTTCTCACTCCTTCTAGCAAGGTTATCTATCCTATTGCTGGAGTGTTTGTTTGCTGATACTAGAACCCGCTTCTTTGGGCTCAGCCCACTGTGGGTGATACCATCCCTTGGCAGGGGGACCTAGACTGTTTCAAAAGGACAGATGAAGTGCTTTGCAGTGAGCCAATGGGTAGCATTCCATCATGTTTCTGTTCCAGGTTCCTGCCTTGAGTTCCACCCTGACTTTCCTCATTAGACTGTAAGTTGTTGACTGAAATAAATGCTTTCTTCACCACGTTGCTTTTGGTCATGGTGTCTATAACCAGAGAAAGCAAGCTAAAATAAGGGTTGTTTATTTACTTACKTTTGAGACATTGTCTCTTATTGGTTTGGAGCTCACTGTTTTAGCTAGTATGGCTGGCCAGCAAGACCCAAGAGTCTGCATGTCTCCAATCCACATTGTTGTGATTGTAAGCACATGTCACCATTCCTGGTTTCTTTGGTCTGAGTTTGGGGAAATCAAATCAAATGACTTATGCTTGTAAGATGAGTACTTTATAGACTGAAGGATCTCCAGTGTCCAGCTCCACTGACTTAGGGTCTCAAATGTTTCTGCTGCAGGCATTATTGCCTCATAATTCCTGTCTTGCAAGGACCATCCATGGGTTATTCACAGGACATTTGCATTAATACAATTAAAAAATCATAAATTCTTATATAAGATAAAAGGAATTCAAAATAATGGACTGAGAAAAGATCAATAAAGACAAGCCCTGCCTTAGCACAGAGTTTAACATTATTAAAAGCAGTGTCTATCAACCCATTTGTTTTAAAATATGAAAATATGCTTAGTGATAGAAAGCCACAAAAATTCCTCCAAGTTCTATATAGTCTAGATACTTTTTTCTTTATCTGCTCTTCAAAGGAAGCAATGAGAAATCTTTTACTGCCTGTCATGTGTCATTTTTCTGCAAGTATTTCTTATATACTGTGTGAAACAAAAACATGTTTTCTTTTTCGATGTATTTTAGATGGTTGTATAACGCTACAATAACCCCTTCTTTTGAAGTGCAGTGACACATAGAAAGGACAAGAAGGAAACATATACAGATGCTGTCATCTTTTTAGTATGGGACATTTCCTTGAGAATTGGCAAGCCATCAGCTGGGAAGATGTAAGTAGCTGGCCATCTGTGATGGCTCTTTAGTAGGGTAGGAGCAAACCCATGAGTGCAGTGCCAGCACTGCCCTGGCTCTGTGTTGGGGTGGTTTTCCCTTACACTGTATGGAGGTATGACCCTGTATTTTCCACTGTAGATTGCTTTGCTAGCTGACAGCTAAATACTGGCAGGACTTTGGTATTGTCATTTCTATGGCTCATCACCAGTTTTCTATATGTAAATGTTTGTCCTTCCTCACCTGTCCAAAAGATGATTCTCTGAAATAATGATAATTAAAAGCAGTGTGCTGCCATGGTAAAGATCCAAAAGTTCCCAGAGCCTACAGGAAGGCCTAGGAGATGGATTAGCATTATCCTTACTGCTGTTGTTCAAACTGGAATGTGGCTTTTTCAGTATAATAAAGAACTGGACTGGGGTAGGAAGTACAGGGGCAGGACTTCCAGGCAGGCAGAGATATAGGTGGAGAAACAGGAGACAGGGAGACAGTGTTGCAGAAGGGAGATGGTCAGAGCTAGAAGCAGGCAGTGAGAACCATCACAGGGGGAGAGATAGTGGATAAGTCAGGATAAGTTTAGATAGCTGAAAGACTGCCCCAGCAAAAGGCTAACAGCTTTAAACTATATAGAAGTTAAACTATATAGAGTCTTAATTAAACCTTAGGTGGGATCCATGAGAGTACTGCAATAACTCTAGACATGCTCCCTCTAATCTGCTAACTTGACCCATGAAGAAGACTCATAAGACATCAATTCAGAAGAAGCAGAATCTTCTACTACTGTGAAACTTCCTGAGAAGTTCAGAGGATGGAGAAGGAGCTGACCTAGCTTGTCTTGGATGATCTCTCCTTTGTCTCTGATTCCTATCTTGAAACACATTAAAGAAATGTTACAGGAAGAAGGTTATGGAAGCCACGGTCCC
The DNA here is from genome assembly GCA_002335545.1 of Apodemus speciosus. Classification (NCBI taxonomy): domain Eukaryota; kingdom Metazoa; phylum Chordata; class Mammalia; order Rodentia; family Muridae; genus Apodemus; species Apodemus speciosus. The sequence continues at coordinate 76,172 of BDUI01003295.1, read as the reverse complement.
TGGGTCATCTCAATGCCAAGGTGTATGGAACCCTTTGGGGGACAATAAGAACTGAGTGAAGCCATATGATGGGCCCTCCATTGTGTCAAGGACCCTTCATTGTCACCTGGCTTTCTTTTCGGCTGCGCCCTGCCTGATGCTTTACATTAGAGACTCTTGAGACATACTCTTACATGAGCCATAAACAAATTCTTAAATGTAGATTATTACAGGCAATAAAATATGGCATACACCCCCCCACACACATACACACATTCCTTGACTGTCAACAACTGCCTGGTAACAATTGTCCAAAGGCAAATTTTACAGGTAACATTATTATTTTTGGTGTAGGCTAATGGGAGAGATTATAGAGTTTTAAATGGAAATATTTCTCAGCTATAGTTTATAGTCTTTGGCATGTTAGACACTCAGCAAATCAGAGTCACCTGGGTGATAGCAGTAAGTGACCTTTGACTTTGAGGTTGTCACTGTGAACTTCAGTGTTGACCAGACTACACAACTCTGGTATCATGGGATGTCTAAGGAATATCCCTAGCTTCTCAACAGATACTAAGMAGCTCCTCAGTTCTTAGATGCTTAAGCTCCTATACCTGATCTCCATCACTTTCCTGCTCTCAGCTTCTCTGCCACCAGACTGTTGCTACTGGGTTACTACTATCCCTGTTTTGTTTTTGCACTTGTGGGTGTAATGTGTTTAATGTCCAGAGTAAAGGAACAAGTGTGCAGTTAGGACTCTGAACAGACTAGAAGCAGAGGGGATGTAGGGGAGGGGAGTTGAGCCACCCTGCAGTCAGTTAATATGAGTATCATTGTAGGTCCAGTAAAATAAATCTGTGACAAAGTCCAAGTTCAGCTGGCCTGCTTGGGTGCCCCAAATGGGTTGGTGGGGATATTTTGATCTAGAAACACAGGGCTGTCTCAGAAAATGGACATTTACACAGTAGTGTCACAGTAGGTCCTCTCAGGATGGGAGTGCTGCAGCCACATGCTTCCCTGTGTGGTACTGAGGGGTGAGATGCCCACAGGACAATGCCTCCTGAAGCTCAGCTATGGTTCAATCCAGTTGCATCAACAGCAGGGATTAAAASAGGAAATGCCTAAAAGCTCTGTTTTGATGTAGTATGGACAGTAGAAACCCTAAGGTTTAACAGCTGAGCTTCAAAAAGCTGCCATGTGTTGATCATCAGTGCTCTTGTGGTAAGTATGAGTGAGCAGGTAACCAGGACCCAGGAGCTTGCTCATCCCTGAGCTAGCAAGTCTCTGAGCTCCAGGAATGCAAACCTGGCATAGGATTTAGCCAAATCACCAAGGGGCTTCTGTCATAAACAGCTTTGAGTTTTAGAATTAAAAACATGAAGGAAGGGGAGGAAAGAAGTTGGAATTTAATCCCAAAACTTGGAATTTATTCCTCACACCAGTCTGATATAAAGGTTTAACTACATTCAGTAAGATATGTATTACTAATTGGCTAATTTGGTACAAACTCCTACGAATAAGCAAACTGAAAACCCTTTTAAATGGTTTGAAGTGAACCGAGCTTTCCTATAATGGGTTTGGACTAATGCTGCTTATAGTACAATGTTAATTTGGATCCCCAAAACTGCTGACAGGAGTGTCCAGACATAAGACACTGAGGTGCTCTGCCCCCAGGTGGTTCTGATTAGCAAATAAAGATGCTGGCAGCCAATGGCTGGGTAGGGCAGACGGAGGTGGAACTTTTAGGATTTCTGGGTTTGGGACTGAGAGAGGAGGAAGCAGGGAGATTTGCTAAGCCAACATGTGAAGGATCTGGGAGAGTGCATACCTCTGGGTCCAGGGCGGCCAAGGTAGAATATAGAATTTAGTAAGTAATAACTCTGGATTATCAACGGGAGGTAGATTAACCACATGGAGGTTAAGAAGTGGCCCAGCTATTGTGTTGTTTAAGGTATTTCAAAATATAAAGGCTACGTTTGTGTCTTTCATTTGGGAATGTTAAGCATTGAGGTGGATAGTGAGCCTGCCTGGATTCAACTATTAAAATTTAATTCAACACTTTCCTACTTTGAGAGATCTCTCAGGATCACAGAGAAAACCCAAACTTCAGAATCTAATGGAAACACACTATCTCCCAGAATCTAATGGAAACAAACTCTAATAAGCTATCTCCCCACTTTCTTGCTGTGTGATGTCATTCAAGACATTCAGCTCTGTAGACTTTGGTCTGTTCCTCTAAGAAATAGCCACTTTGTTCTACCATTAGTAGATGACTACACAGATGTCAGGAAGACAGACGCAGCTCCAAATTCCAGGTGAGAGCATTAGCAACGAGGTATTGTTTATCCTAATCTCTCATGTAACTATGAGAGAATCAGCTTCAAACAGATCATCATAAAGAAAGCTTTATTTGTGATATCATTTGTATACATATATATATGCAAAAGATTATACCTTATAAATATGTGCAATTATGACTTGCCAACTAAAATAATAATAAAAATTATCGAAAATAGATATGATGATAAACACCATGACAATTCTGTTCTGATAGGGGATGATCAACGTGTGTTCCATAAATATTGGAACATTGACACAAACATGGTAGGGCTCATTTTTTAAAATGTCATCAATTTAATATATTTTTAAATTTTCACTTTTCTTAGCTCTTGGAGAGTTTTAAGTTTCATACACAATGAAATTGGCCTCGCAAGACATGCCCACTAGTGGCAAGAACAACATCAGAGTAACCAACCACTTTTTGGTTAGATTTAAGACCAACTCCACCAGATAAAACCCATACCTGATATCTTATGAGGGCCAAGAACATATGGCCAGATGGATCCTAGGCCCTAGGATGAATCTGCTATGATTGCACTGCTAAATGGACAGAATACTGAACTGACTACTAATGACTCATCATTATTCCCTCAGACTAATAAATCTCTCATCAATCATCTGAGAAGATTCTGTTTTCAGTAGATGGTGATTAACACAGAGACCACAACTGGCCAAGATACAGA
>BDUI01003293.1:77976-90783 GCA_002335545.1 Apodemus speciosus | reverse complement strand
ATAGGGCATTCTCTCTCTCTCTCTCTCTCTCTCTCTCTCTCTCTCTCTGTGTGTGTGTGTGTGTGTGTATTAATATACACATGTACACGATCTGTGTTTCTATTTGGTGACATCTGTTTTTCTATATGTATATTTTCATTTCATTTATGACAGAGACAAATTAGCAAAATAAAATTGACCAAACTATACAAATAATAAGAGGCGTTGCCGAAGACATAATGACCATGTATATGTGTTTGCCTTGTTCACATCAGCAATTCTCGATTAAATCTTATTAATAAACTGTACAGGTATCTTAAACTTGATTATGTTACTTGTCAGCTTTTTGTTTCTGAAAATAATTACTAACATTTCAGTGTAGAAAATAAAATGTGTCTTAGACAAAGGGTTTTCATTTCATTATACTGTAGGGTTCCCAGGTTGTRTAACTATAGAAATAGGTTGAGTCTTTGTGTGTCACTTTATGATGATTATTCTGAAACTTAGCACACTAACATATTATGGATTCCTCGCTTTCCTCCTCCTTCTCCTTCCCAATTGCAATCCAGAAGTTACCTGGATGTAGTAAAAGGGTAGGACCTTTACAGTCAGAGAACTCTAGATTGGACACTCTCATTGTGTTAATTTGCCAATCTGTCTTGGGCAATTTGTTGGACTCCTCTGAAGTCTGAATCCTTTCTCTTTTTGAAGTTGGGATGAGATAAGGTAAGTCCCTCCAAGCCTTCTTGGAAACATTGATTAAAAAATAAAGGCAGGCAACAAAATATACCTTGTCCAAAGCAATAGTATCAGGAGTCTACATTCCTTGGGAAAGGATGCCAGATCATCTGGCATGGAATTGTTAATATGCTAAAGAGAGAAAGTGAAACTATAATTTGGACAAGAAATTGTAGTGGACCTGCCGAGGAGCATGCGCCTACCTCATACTAGAAAACTGTTTGTTTATTCATTTCTCAAAGGTATTACAAAGGTTGTGAATATTTATTTAGTTCTGCTCCCAATAGCCTTTCTAATAGGGAATTATTTGGGTACAACGAAAGACATTTGTAAATGCGGCTGATAAGACTGCCATTGGACAAGGAGTGTTTTGTTGGACACAAGAATTCTATTATCCCTGGTTTCAGTTGTCAAGTGCCCGGGGAACCCAGAATTTATGGTAGCAGCACAATGGGCCTTTCAGGACCCAGCAAAAGAGCTGTGAGATCCTGCTCCACGGCTTTTCAAGGCTACTAATCTTTTTATCGGGCCAGGACAATGCCGGATTCAGCCGCTGCCTGAGCCTCCTGACTGTCCATTGGCCATCAGGTATTGTGCAGTAATTACCATGGTGACAATGGACTCTCTTCTAYGCCCGTCCATTGGCTCTTTAGAAAACAGCAAAGGTTGTCACTTTGTATTAGGTGCTTCTAAAGGCATGGCTTACTTAGGAAAATAACTGAAAGGGCATAAAGATAATCATGTTATGAGTATTGTTTAAAAGGCTGCTGTGTCAAAACCATTTGGAGCCCAGGAACTTTTGGTTGATAGGTTCTTGTAATTACAGTTACTTATTGGGCAACATCTCATGTTCTATCAGTGAGAAGCCAGCTAAAGAGACTCCGCATGTGCCGTGAACCATTCGCTGCCGGAAGCCCCTAAACAGAGTGGGAACATAGGCCTAAATAGAGCCAATGAATATCACAGCAACATTGAAACTCCTTGAGACTTGGTTTCTTCATATGAAAAAAAAAAGGCAACTGGAATGCACATAGATGGATATCAGTTACATTTTGTATAATTGAAAATGTCCTATATAAATGCTGATATATCTACTGATGAGCTTTATTCAAAGTAAAGATACACTGAAATATAAAACAACATAACAGTGATAAAAACACCATGTGTATCTATCTTTTGTAATCACAGCTCATGATTTTTAATTGAAGTTCTGAATTCATTCTTACTACTTTTTATAACAACCCTCCACAGCTGTTACTACCCACATTTTATAGAGGAAAAAAGGCCTCAGACAGTTACTGCTTATCCAAATTCCATCTAGTTTAGTAGAGGTAAAACCTGCACTTTAAGTCAGGTTTTTACACAGTGCCTCTCTCTCTTAAAAATCCATAATTGACTGGCTTATTTTGTAAAATATGCTTTAACATATGGTTTGGGGACTCTGGCAATAACAAGAAAAAAAAACACCCAGTGGTAATTATTAATGGTGCTTAATCATCACTTTGACAATGTTGAGAACATGCAACACCCTAACAAGCCATAAGCTCCCATCTGTAGATGCCCAGAGCATGCCGCACTTAGCCAGCCCCTTCTGCTGCTTGCTGAGCGAGAAAGCCACAGAGCAGGATCAGTCACATGCTTCTAGTCCTGGCTTCTAGACCGTAGCAGAATGTAGTCCTAAAAGCCACTTCCCAAACCTGCATTTTAACTTGCTTTTGCATTAATGACGACGGGAGGTTTAGTCATCATATGTTTTGATTATCTCTGCTCTGAACTATCCTCACTTCTATGCTGCATGCTTATACCAAAAGCAGAAAGTATCATTGGATACACAGCAGGAACAGGCACTACTGTCTCTTAGAATCAGCTCAGGTGTTGAGACTCTTATTGCTTACGAGGAGGAGTGGATTTGTTGACAACCTAGTCCAGTCCTGCTATTTCCTTGCTGTTGTACGCATGGGCATTCACTACAAAGCCTCAATGTCTGAACCTATAAAATGGGGTTTCATTATCACCTTCCCTATTTGTTTGGTCCCCTCGATGGCGATGCTTCCTTTCAGCTCATGTTCTAGTTAATGAATTCTGTGCTTATGGTGCATATGGACATAGGGTTTTAAGATACTGAAGCGAAGAAAGCTGCTTTTAATACATTTTACACATACTTTTATTCCCCCTGCTGTTAACATAAAATGGCTGGATTTTACCACTGTTCTGTTGAAGGAGCTTTAAGCAGATACCTACCCTGGTTAAGATTACATTCTATTAGAGGACCTCTACTAGAAATGATTCAGCACTTAGGGGTCCTTACTGCCCTTGTGGAATTCAGGCATTCAGTTCCCATCACCCATGTCAGAAGTACTGGATCTCTCTCAAGCTGCAGTTCCAAGAGATATGATGCCTTTATCAGTCTACAGGTACGGTAGATCATCATTCCCGATCTACACATAGGTACACAAAGACACACAGACACATGTACACATATGTTTAAAATTGAACACAAAGTCTCAGAAAAGAACTCACACATGGTAATCTATTAGCCTTTGCATTCTTTTAGAGATCTGGAAAAGAAATGATCATGACTGTGTATAAACCAAATCTTTACATCTGGGTTTTTCTTTAGACATCCATCTAACCATCCATCCATCCATTCATCCATTCATCCATCTATAGGGTCTCATGTTGAAGCCAAGGTTTATACCAAATTCACTATCTTCTGTACTCCTGAGTGTACAAATTGTAGGCCTTCCTACCTATGTTTGGCTGAGCAGTCTTGAGTTTAGTATGTGTGTGTAGTGTTTCCCCATTAAACTGTAGTTTAGGTTTTCGTATTCCTGATCATCTCTTGTCTCTCTGAAGTAATATACACCATTTAATGCCTGTGCTCCTAWGAGCTTTAGTCATGCTGGTGGCCAAGCAGAACAATAAAAGAGGATGCTAGAGCACGAGGTGACTGCTCCGGAAAGTGACCCTGATGACTCCTAGACTTGTAGCATGAAAGAGGAACAGCTTAGAACTGGCAGGGTATGTATAGGGCAAGGCTGGTTTCAAGAGAGCAGAAGGCAATGCATGATTCCAGGTCAGTGTGCCAAGGAGTGTATGCAAAAGGACAAAATAGGAACAAGAAGACTTGGGCAGAGGGAAAGCATGTAGAGTAAATGCTGAAACCCTTTCAGACCCAGCAGCACTGCAAAAAATAAAATAAAATAAAATAAAATAAAATAAAATAAAATAAAATAAAATAAAATAAAATAAAATAATAAAATAAAAAAGAAGTCAACAGTCTAGGGTATATTTATCCTTTTGTATCCAAGGGATATGTCAAAGCTGCAAGAATACTCTTCCCACAGAGATCATAGCTCTTTGCTCACAATGTACTACAGCTAACACAATTCTAAATATTTGATAATGTGTCATTTTTGTTGTTGTTTCTTCCAAAAGTCTGATCTTGAGCGAAAGGTATTTCATATGGAACAGCCTTCAAGGAGGTAAAGAAGCAGGTCAAAGTGAAGGCTCTGCAGTGGTCTCCATAGATTCAATAATTAATGTTTTACAAATAGTGCCAGCCAAAAAGTACACTATTTGYATTACTAGCCTGGAGAGTGAAGACAGAAGGAATAAACGTGTGAAGATTTTTTCCGATAGATTCTGAACCTGYCTCTCTTGTTCTTGACTGTGATCCTCTGCAATGGACTTACTCTACTGAATTGGGCATGGGCATACAGATTGTGTTATCTTTAACATAATATGTCACATGGTTTGGGAAAGTGGACTTTTCATACTGTTTATATCATTTTAATAATCTATTAGCATATAATCATTCACATCACGTTCAGAAATGTATTGAATGATAATGCATAATTATTTTGCACAGTGCTGAGTTGTGTGAATACATGCAAGCACTACTTTACTTGGAGTCTCTCAGGTCATGCAATTGGATAAGTAAAATTACATAAAGGCTTGAAAAGGCTGAAAGTAAGTTAAAATTGACATCATCATTCATGTCTGTCTGGAACAAATGGAGATAGGAAGGTGCTCTTTCTCTGACTGTCTAGTTGTCTGCCAATGCTGACTGCTCTCGGCAAAGTAGCTTACATAGTGCATGCCTATATGAAAAAATCCAGGATAAAGGGAGTAGTGGGTTTGGTTCCTGGTATGACTGTTCTCTTGCCTGTGAATAGTCATCTCTTTACTTTTCCTAACAAAATATACACATAGAAGGCAGAAAGGGAGAATTGGAGAGAGGAATACACAGAGAGATGGCAGGGGAGACAGGGAAAAGAGAGAGAAAGGCAGACAGGTTATATATTCTCTTATTACATGGATCCTAATCTCATCATGGGGGTCCTACTTCCACCTAAAKTTTTCATGGAGGAGGTCCCAGAGTTTAAATACTACCACATTGATTTTTGGAGGTGTGTTATAAACTTTCAACCTATAAGCTATTACCCTGTCCCCCAATTCATGTTCTTTTCACATGTAAAATATAATTATCTTAAAACTTTTTACCTTTAATTTAAATTTACCTTAAAAAATTACCTTAAATTTAATTACCTTAAATCTTACTTGCTTTAACACTAATTTTGTATTGATTTATTTTTATTGAAAATACAGTTTTACATAATATATTCTGATTATGGTTTCCTCTTCCCCATCTCCACCTAGATCTTTCCTACTTCTCTTTCTACCCAAATCCACACCGTTACTTTCCCCCTCATTAAAATACAGATGGCAAAAAGATAAGTAAATAAAATAAAAACTTATCAAACAAAATAGGACAAAATAGACAAACAGAAGAAAATGTGCCCAAGAAACACATATAGATAGGTTGCTAGGCATGAGGTTGGCCTTAAGATTTGTTTGCATACTCAAAGAGACTCTGTGGAGCAAACTAATATTTCTTTTGTGAGCAGGTATCAATTAGGGATAGTTTTTGGGTTAAAGATTGGGGCTGTTGGTCATTTCACCTCTCAGGGCTGGAACCCTATCTGGCCCAAACCTGAGTAGGTCCTGTGCATTCTGCCACAGTCTCTGTGAGTTCACATGTGCATGGGTCCTTTTGTCTTTAGAAGATCTTGTTTCCTTGGTGCCCTCCTTCTCTCTGGTTCACAAAATCTTTCTACCCTGTCTATCTCAGGGTTCCCTGAACTCCAAGTGGTGGCAGTGGATGGAGTAACACTAATTTTAATGTTCCACCTCTCCTTGATATTTTATCTATATCAAACTTGGAGGAGCCAAATTACAGTTGATCTTGAAGCCAAATCCCCTGTAGCTGTAATTTGCGGACCCAAATAAATCATGTGTTTCCATCATACAATGGTGTGAGGAATAGGGTAGATATTCTTATTCCAAGAGAAAGAAATTGTAAGGAAGAAATGATTAATGGGTCCCAAGGAAGTCTATACTTAGGAAGAGAAACTAGTAATTATGAAGGCTTAAGAAAAATTTATTTTAGTGAGAAAGTTCTACTTTTTAGATCCATTGCAGTAAAGGTTACTCCCTTGGGGTTCATACAGTGTCAGTTTACTGGTTCCCCAGGAACTGGCTGATATCTGGGTCCTGAGATCTATGYGTGTGGCTTATTAGTGGCAACACTTTTCCTGCCCGGTTATAATATGTCTTAGGGTTGCCTCATCTATCAGCTCCAGGTTGTGTGAATGTCTCCATGCATGTCCAGGATAAACCCAGGGTTTCCAAGTCCATGCCATCCTGAGTATCTTACACAATAAGACAATTCTATTGTTCTTGTTGCTTCCATTTCTCATGCAAGGTGCTAGGAGCACATTGTAGAAGATTTAAATTTCATCGGAATTCTTTCAGTGAATAATTTTCCTTGTTTTGTCTSTTTACATTTTCTTAACTTAAGTGCTGTATTAAGGAGGTACTATATAGATCATGGAAAAGTAGATTTGAAATAAACATAGTACAATAAATAAAGTCAATGAAAATTCTGATGAAGCTGACAAGTCGAACTGGTCGTCGAAGGTTGACCAGTTTTCTAGAGTTGAAGAACATTCAAGAGCATCTGTAGGTTGCAGTCTTAGGAATGCTCTGCCAGTCAGTACCTCCCTCCCTTAGTTCTGTGCCTGGGTTTTCAAAGACCACAGCTCTTTAGACATTCCATTTATTTTTCTCTAYTCATTCAACTAGAATATGAATAGGTGCTCTGGGTTAGGGAATGTCTAACAAGACACTTCAGTAGATACAAAGCTCCATCAGACCAGTAGCTAGGCAAAACATAGCTCCATGTAGAAGATCCTGATTTTGTTGTTGAGCTGGGGGAAATGTCAGCCTGTCAAAGATTGGCAAGTATGTTCAGTCTTGTGCTTTGATCTTCTTGGATGTGGACAACTATGCTAACCACTTCTGTTCCTTGTCCTCAAGTGGATCATCCATGAGATGTACTTGAGAGTTCTCAGMCTCACTTTAGAAGGAAATGCATGATTTTCAATCAGAGTACACATTTACTAGAAAATTGTCTCTGAAACCTTTCCATCAACCTGGTGGGGGTTATGTTATTTCTAGAGTGAGTGGTGGTGACATTCACAGCACAAGCATTCAGAGAGTCCCCCAGATTTTCCTTTGTTATCAAAGTACCAAACACAGATGTGGTTAGTCACACTACCTTGACAATTCTAAATCTACAATTTACAATTGTATACTTTCCATAAAATTGTAATAGCATATTTATATATTATTTGTATTCCTGGGCTATTGTCTTTAAAGAGAAAAGTTTATTTTATGCAATTGTTTATTCCCAATGTAAAGTAGTGGGTCATTTTACTTATCTTCACCATRTCTGTATTACTAATAATGCTTCTTTTCTTTACCTTTTTATTTTTTACAGAAAYTACTGTGCTTTGTGGCTCTTTGAAGACATTTATTTCTGTTATTTGTTGAATGACCAGTCAGATGAGCGGAGCATGTTATAGGAATTGGCAGCAGGTATCCAATGGGTGAAGAAGGTAAGACAGATCAGTGGTACTGAGGGGTTCACATGCTGTTTGTAGACATGGAAGTTGTTCCTACCAGTTGCAGTCCTTATATCTGCTTGATCTGGAATTTCACCAAATTCAAATTGGCGTTTTAGAAGGAAGCAACTCCTGTCTTCTTGGCTTTAAGAACTATTCAATGTTGTTTTGATTGGTTTCTTTTCATTGTGTACCTTTTAGGTGCCACTCTGGGGAGGATGATTTTTTTTTAATTAAATCTGATATGGGCACCAGGAAAGAGATTAAAGATGGTAATTCTTTGATAAGGACATATCTTGACAGGCTATGGCGATCTCTACACTTCATTTTCCCCCTTTCCTTGCTTTTAAAAACAATTCTTAAAATAAAAACAAGGTAGCTTGCATTGTCCAAGAAAAAAAAAATGCTAGGCGGATGGAAATTTCGTGTCTCAAAAGCCAAGGAGCGTCAATAATGAGCCAGGATATCTGATTTCAGTGTTAGGCTCAGCTTTGTTCTTCCTTGACTGAATGATTTTATGTTACTGAGCTCTTCCCAGAGACAATACAGTGATCGGACTGAGTCCCTGACAGTTCTTAAGATTTAGAATTATTCAAATCCATTTACCTTTATTCTATTGACTCAATGGTGACTGACACCATTCCCACAGGTCATTGGAATCCCTGGTAAAAATTCTTAGTTTTAGAGATGGTCTCACTGTGTAACCTAACTGACCTGAAACTCACTATGTAGAGCAGATTATCATTGAATTTACAAAGAYCCAATTTACAAATACTGTCTTCTGAGTATTGGGATTAAAGGCTTGTGCCACCAGACCTGGCTTTCAGATTTWAAAAAAAAATAACATTAGTTCTTTGGGCATTACTTATTAGTTTCTGGGATTCTAGATCTGTCTATTCAAATGTCTGTGTCTATTGTGTATATTTGTACATAATTCCAAGTGTTACTTGTGTGCAAGACAAGCACATGTAACATATTTTTCCTCTAGACCTTCACTGTATCCTATATATAGAAGGTCAGCAGGAGTTCAACTGTTTAGTAAGATTAGAAATATAAGAGGGATCCCTGTCTCTGTTAGTCCTTTACCCCTCACAGTAACTGATTCTAGTCTATTCCTATACATTCTGTTTTCAATTATTCTTCAATTACTTTTGCTTCATCTATTGCAAAAGACACTATCCAATGAAGGCAAATATTTGTCTYCATGCCTAGTTTTTCTCATCAGCTCTAAAGAGGTCTATCTTTCCTACAYACCTTGAGAAATGTCTCTAAGTCCATCTATCATGCTACGCTTCCGGTTCATACCTTTTAAAGACAGGGATATGAATTAGTTATGAGTTTCTTAAGAGACTTTCAGAATCCTTTAATAAGAAAACTGGGCATGACACTTCGGAGGACCCTGATATTCCACTCCTGGGCATATACCCAGAGGATTCCCCAGCACACAATAAGGATACATGCTCCACTATGTTCATAGCAGCCCTGTTTACAATAGCCAGAAGCTGGAAAGAGCCAAGATGTCCCTCAACAGAGGAATGGATACAGAAAATGTGGTATATTTACACTATGGAATACTACTCAGCAATTAAAAACAGTGAATTCATGAAATTCTTAGGCAAATGGTTGGAACTGGAAAATATCATCCTAAGTGAAGTAACTCATTCACAAAAGAACACACATGGAATGATAAGTGGATATTAGCCCAGAAGCTCTGAACACCCAAGGTACAACACACATATCAAATCATTCCCAAGAAGAAGGAAGGAGAGGGCCCTRGTCTTGGAAAGGCTTGATGCAGCATTGGAGGGGATTACCAGGACAGAGAAGTGGGAGGGGATTGATCAGGGAATGGGTGGAGGGAAGAGGGCTTATGGGACTTATGGGGAAGGGAGAACCTGGAAATGGAAAATCATTTGGAATGTAAACAAAGAATATAGAAAAAAGAAAGAAATCTACCCTGTACTGACCAGACTCACATCTCAGCTTCTCTTTCTAAACACCCAACCTTTATAATATATCCCCCCCACAAACTATCCAAGATACAGGCTTGTTTCCCCAAATAATAGCATCGATCTTCTTTTTATATCTTAGGTTGAACTTTCTTCATGCTAAAAAGATTTGTTTGCTTGTTTGCTTTGGGTTTTTATTCCCCAAGGTCAAGTCATGGTTACTTGCCAAACAATATTTCAGTGGCCAGGGATTACATCATCCACAGTAATTTTTACATTAGGTTTAATTGTCACTAGATTAACCAGTTTTCTCATCTCTGTGATCAAACAGCAACAACACACAGGAAAAAAGATTCCTTCCAGCTCTTTGTTTTAGGAAACGGAGTTCACTGTGGTGAGAAGGTTAGGGTGAGAGGAGCAGGTTCATAGCAGCCCGGATGTATGACAGAGCTCCTTGCATTGTAACCAGATAAGAAACAACACCTTTGGATCAAACTAGAAACAGACAAAACCTTCAAGGCAAACCCAAGCAACTGACTTCTGCCAGCTAGGCCACAGGTTCTGAAAACATGGCCACGTCTTAAAATAGCATCATCTCCTGGACTAAAAGTGTTACAACATAGATCYTGTGAGGGATATTTCACATTTGAAACATCACAGTATGCTTAATTGGCTCTCATTCCAGTTCAAGGTTTTTGGGGTCATGGTTCTTTTAGGGACTATCATATTCCCCGGTTTCAAGTATTCTCTGACCTAGAGTATGAATGCAATTATTACCTTGTAGAGAAATAAAAAAGTCGAGGCTTTCAGTACATTTTTTTCAGATGAAGAAAGGGACCTCAAGGAGAGAGAGAGACAGACAGAGAGAGAGAGAGAGAGAGAGAGAGAGACCTTACTAAGATCAAATTTAATTGCTGGTGTTGTAGTCTTGCACTGTGTCAAAAGAATGGGAGAATGCTGTCTCTAAGGATGATATCACTGCCTTGACCCTTGCTTTATGCTGCAGCTATTATTATAATTCAAAATTTTAAATGAGAAAACTTGACCATATAGAAGATGAGTTGCCCATGCCAATATGCTCCAACTTATATCTTTTTAGTTTGTATCAGTGGATTGTCTATAACTATGCCTTTTACCAGTCTCCTCTCCTGTCTCACCTCTGGATAAATCTGCTAAATTATGGGCAAAATCATTTCTTCCTCCTAGGGCTGCTCCTTCAGCCCTCAGACACTATTGTTAAAAAGACAGTCATCTAGCCTCTGCATGTGTAATATAGAAGTCTTTGGAGATTTTCTGCATCTTTGAGTCCCATATATTAATGAGAGTCTGTTTTGGGAGAGAATTTCCATTTGAGAAGTCTTCAAACTGTTCTCCCATGCTCTGCTTAACAGTCGCTAGGCAAACAAATACACAAATAACACAACCCGACATGAAGCAAAGCTGCACCTCTCTGCAGAACACCAGCCTGATTGGGAACTTGCAAGGCTGGGATGGGCTGCTCCCTTGTTGGCATAGTCTGCACTGTTCTGCTCTGATGCCTGGTTGGGCGAGTGACTTGCTTCTCTCAGGTGGTTGTGCCTGTGAATGCTAATCATCTTGTTTCTGCCCAGGCGGCTCAGTCTCTTCATTTCATTAGCCCTCTGAATCAGCACTTCATAGGGTGTACTAGTGACATTTCCTATTTTTCTGGAGAGTGGGGGCAAGTAGAGTGAGGTAGCAATAAAGCAGAGTCAAAAGCTAAATAGAAAGCACTTCTAGGAAACCTGTTTGACCACCTAGAAATTAAAACCACCATTTTCTTTTGGAACTTTGCATGTCTTTTATCTAAGGCAAGGAAGTAAAATGTTCTTAGACTTCCACAAAGACCATTGAGACCAAGGAGCCTGCTGCCCACAAACCTGTGCTTAAATTAATAATAGCAACCGCTATTAGCACACACACACACACAAACACACACACACACACACACACACACACACACACACACAGCAAAATATGACATAGATAGAATAGTAGAATAGACTCTTGGACTTTTCAGGAAAGTGTTCTGATTTTGAGAGGGCTTTTATGTCTCAGGGGAGAAAACAGCTTGTTAGGAATAAAACAAGATAAACAAGATTTAGCCAAGACTTAGTTCTTAACTTTGGTGGCTCAGATGAATCTAACCCTGTCCATTTCTTTTACATTGACTTGCAATATGTATGGATTTTAGTTTCCTGATTGTGTCCCTGGGGTTTGTCACAAACATAGGGAGGGATGAAAGAGACATGTACCCTCTCTAAATGAAGCTTGCAGCCAGGTAGATCTGCATGATGCACTCAAATTTGAGTGGAAAGGGAATGGAAGAGAGACATTCCAGTCCAGGGTAGAGACAGAATAGTGTTCATAGGAACACCTCTTGGGCTTAACCTCTCAGAAAATCCCCTGGAGCTTTTGCCTTCAAGCCTAGCCTATCTGTAACTTAGGTATGATTCTCAGTTCACCAGAGAAATTCCCCGGTGGCTGTAGGAAGCAGTCAGCCCTGTAACCCTGCTGGGTATTTAATAGGGCACTGGGGCTTGCAAATGAATGTCTTAGAAAAGTGTCCTTTGCAGGGGAGACTTAYAAGAGCATTCATAGCCTGCTGAGGAGCAATCTGTGGGGGCTGCAGGTCATAGGTCACCCCATTGTTTCTCATTTGCATAGAAGTCAATTCCAGAAAGCTGCTTGGAGGGCAACATACCTGTGCTGCCAAATCCACCAAGCTCTGAATTGTCATTGACAGCTCGAAATGCTGGCAGCCTGCTGCGGTGTCCTCTGCGCCTGCTGGGGGCTGTCTGGGAATGCACATTTCCTATTTTGGGATGTAGGCCACCGTGGAGAAGGAGGCCAAGTATCTGTCTGAAACCAGTGTCACTGAAATCATAAACAGACATTCCATTCACTTGTTGACTATATCGCAACTCTTCGCTATGGATAATGTGACAGCTATTTCCTGATTCAAGAAAGGATTGCCTGATGCTTTTATGGGCTAGGCAATCTTACATTAATGAACTCTAGTCTAAAGGATAAGCTTACACCAAAATACCAGTGCTGCCGGGCGTTGGTGGCGCACGCCTTTAATCCCAGCACTTGGGAGGCAGAGGCAGGCAGATTTCTGAGTTCGAGGCCAGCCTGGTCTACAGAGTGAGTTC
>BDUI01003292.1:86920-108728 GCA_002335545.1 Apodemus speciosus | reverse complement strand
GAATCAGTATGTGGCCATCATAATGTTCCTTTGCGAATCAAAAACTAACTGAAACATGGAATTTGTTCAATAGTGACTTTGGAATTTACTTCCAATATTAGAATTTAAATTTTATCATTTGTATTCGACAAAGTACTGTGTTACATATATTTGATGAAGATAAGATGAACACCATGAAGGGAAATTTGAAGTCAAGGTAGATATCTTACTGTATGTTCTGTCAATTTGGCTGAAATCTCAGTTGCTAGATTAAAAAATAGAAATAGTATCAATCTGTGCATGCAAAGGTGCAAAGGTAACAGTGCTCAGGACTTCAGAGTCACTCAATGGGGCTCCATAAAATTAGCAACCCAAGTCACCAAGGGAAAAAAAACAGAAAATAAAAACCAACCAAACATACAAAAACAAATCACAACTGATTTCCTTTCAAAGACAGGTCCTTGTCGTCCATGTTATAACTGATTCATTGATGGTCTATAAGCAATAAATCTGAATCAAATGTCTGCTTGAGTGACTGATAGAAAGATACTCTCATAGGTTGGTTAGAGAACAAATTGTCAATAGAAGAAGCCTGTCTAGCAGCCCTCATACCAGCACTATGGGCACCATTGCCTTGCCAGCCCTAGTTTAGTCAGTAACACTGCTTCATTTGATTCTTGATAGCACATTGTGAGGGAAACCATCRCATTGTGCCTTTTTAGACACTGTGCATTTCATGATTTATCAAAGTGTCATTTTGCTGATGAGCTGAAAAACAAACCCCATTTCATCAACAGCAACTAATGCCTTTTAYATAAAATATACTATGTAATAGCTTCTAAAATTAATTTTCCAAGATGGTTTCCTCAAAGGAAATAAAAGTAGAAGAAATTWAAAAAAATCATCTAGTTCATAATAGGGGCTTTTAAAGTTTTTTTCCTAACTCTATGTAATGCAAACAATGTGAAATCTTTTAACTCTTTCATAGTAAATTCATCAGAATTAAGTTCAACTAAAACTCTTTTTGAGGTTAACTTGCAGTCCCCTTCAGATGTATGCGTATCGGCCTAACTATACATCCAAAGTCCATTCCCACTCAGGAAAATGTCTTAATAAGTTTTATCTCAATACATAATTTAAAGACAGAATCAACTTTCTGGAATATGGGAAGCCTAAGAATCTTTCAATAGGAAGGCTTCCTCAGCATCAGAATCGCTAGATCTGGAGTAAGCACAGCAAAGTACAGATAAAAATGAAAATACCCAAATACAAGACTTGGACTCCCCCAAACAAATATAACACAGTAGGATTAGAACTAATTGATGTTCAAAATAAAAAGACAAGAAAGTTAAAAAGTTCTGAAGGTAGTGAGTGAATGCAGACTCTTAACAATTCTTATATCTAAAAGAGGGTAACTGCCTTTGATTTTAAGTTTACCTAAGTGGATCTCTATGTTTTTAGAGACTGGGCTTTTCTGGTCTAGTATATTGTCCTCAAAACCTAGTCTAGCACAAATACTTAACCTTACTCAGTCAATACAGTGTATAGAATTGAGATTAAAGAAACCTCAGATTAGTTATTGTGTCCTTTTTTTTTTAACTCAGAGCTCTTTAAGAAGCACAGGATGGGACATGCGCATGTTCAGAATAATATCTTGTTGCTAGGAGTAAAAACGACAGCTTTTATGTTTTCGATAAAGCTGGTCACATTCTGTATTTTCCACCCTAATAGCATCATTGGTGCAGAGGCTCAAATGACTGCTGTTCTGGTGATATGCAGCATCACATATTGCAAAGCAAGGACGTAAAATGAATTATCGTGGGTGGTGAAGAACTTGTCTTCATACTTGTCAGTCATAGCCTCAGACACTCCTGTAGAAATGTTTGTTCTTAGATGTTGACCAGGACCAGACTTCAAGTTACCTTGGGATTGTGCCATTACTGAGGATGAGCGTAGATAGTCACCAGCATCCAGTTGTCCTGTACCCTGAGGTGAATACAGACACAAATTTACAGATTAGAAAGTATGAGGGTTGCATGTTGTGGCAATATATTCATGAAGAAATATCATAGAGAGACACCATTACATCTAAGAAGGCTGAAAATTGTTACCTATATGGATAGATATACATCCTATTGATATGATTTTTAATAAGGTTGGCTTGATGAATGGGTTATAGAAGTTCATTCCTATTATTAGCTATAATTTCCCCTGCCCCTCCCCCATGGACACACCATGCATATATTGCCAAAGTAGCTTCCACAAAAAGTTGTCCTAAGATTATTTGCAAGATAATCCAGAAGAGAGGRCAACAGCGTTGGAGAACAGCATAATCTGAGTTTCATGAGTTCTGAGGCTGCTGGAGACAGAATTGTCATTGCTACCTTTCTATGGCCATACTGCTTCTTTTGTGTGGAAGTGAATGATAACTTGAATCTGAAATTAACACTAGTGACACATTGAATACTCACTGTACGTTAAGCTCAGGAATCAGACTTTTATGTCTCAATATCTTCACTGGGATTCCAGGAAGTAAACTACGTAATCATACTCTCTGTTAGAAGGATAGGAAGCAATGGTGGGAAAATTATCCAAGATTAGTCTTCCAAAGTGAAGTAGGTGATGAAATCTCAAGTATTCCAAGACTATATTTCTATGGTTCATGACTGAAAATGAAGCTTCATGTATAATTTACAATGTTCTTTCAAAAAAATGAAATTTGTCCAATATGTTTTCTGTCTCTGTAGGCAATGTTACTGTGGTTTCTAATACCACAGTCCTGAATTACAATCCACATTTCTTAATGCAGCATTTTGTGCTAGCTTTAATAACAATATCATTTTCTTATGTTTTATCACCTCAGGTTTTATTGTATTGGTAAATAGAACTGAAATTAAATATTCATTAATATCCTGAAATAAATATCACTAAATGAGAATGGAATGGTTCATTGAGCCATTCATTGCCTGAGAGTGCAACATTAAAAGCCTCTATTATAAAGGATTTCTTTAGTAGGCATTTTAAAGCAATAGTCTCAGTTCTGCTGGATTGTTGTTTTAGCTTTAAATGACTAGAMTCTGGGTCTTTCTTCATCTTCATCTGTCTCCGCAGTTTCAGTTATCATTAAAACCATGCAGTTTGTGGTCAATAGTAGATGCAAAAGTGTCAGGCATTTGGAAGTAATGAGTACTYGATGTCTGTAACAAATACGTGTGGATAACTGGACACCAGAGGTAGGTTCTTCTACACAAAAAGAAGCAGAATTTAATACTTCTCTTCTAATGAAGTTAATTTTATTTCCACATAGAGTTATGAGTATGTCTCTTTAATTTTATGTCTAAATAAGTGAATACAGTGCATCTTTTTTATAAACCTAGTGATGAGTTATTTTAAGTACAACAGAGATTCAGTCTCCAGGGTAGTTGCCATCACAGTATCATGATTGATCAAAGACACTTAGTAACAAAATTTCAAAGAAAACTAAAGTAACACCTGAGACAAACAGACCTTCCCACTCCTAACTGAAGGTTTTTCTCTGGCAATGAAGAGTGCTCACTAATGCTTGCCTCTTTATCCCCTCTATTTTTGGTATGTCTTTGCAAATTTAATAATAAAAAATAAGTCATAATCTACTATATGGTTACTAATTTATAGTTTAATTATTGGTTATTAATATCTAAATAATACTAGGCCTTCACATGACAGTGGCTTTTATACTCAGCTGACCTCAAAACCTGTACAAAAGCTAACCAAAGGGCCAGTCTGCACAGTGCTCATCCTGCAAGACTTTCCCTCCATCATTCCTATGTATTTCCTGTACATGAAGGGAAACTGCATTTGAAATAAGATATTTCTCAGTGATAGTGAAGTTTCTGGTATGTGGAGTACACTTTGAAAACCACTCTATGAAAGACTCACACAATTATGTCCTGTAAAGGAGAAAAAACAAAGCTGCCAAAGTTTCTAATCGTAGCATGAAATTAGTCAGAGATGGCAGGTAAACAAATGGACATAGTTGTTTTCCGAGAAAATATGACACAGAAGCTCTGAAGTTTACATTTCTTATAATTTTTATGTGACACCTACAATTGAGAAGAAGGACTTTTGCCTGCTGCATTGTTTAGTTTTTACTTTGTAATAGTTTTGTATGTTTTTTAATTGAAATAGAATCAAATAACTTTCAGCTCTCCCTTTTTACCCTCCAGTCTGTCTTAGTTACATTGCTTCAAATCCCTTCCCTAACACCTCCAGTTGGTAGCCTCTTTTTCTTTATGATTGTCACATAGACGTGTGTATGTGTGTGTGTGTGTGTGTGTGTGTGTGTGTGTGTGTGAGTCTATGGAAAACTATACATAAATATGACTTTCTGAATATGATTTTGTTGTTTGTATAGTTGTGCATTCAAGTTGTCTAACCACTCTGTGTTAGACAACTAATAAGGTGGTTCATCCCTGGGAGAAGCTAATTCTCCTTCTCATAGCAACTCATATCCTGTAGTTTCTTGTCTAGGGATGAGACTCTGAAAAAAGTTCCTCCTTTCATGTGTACATGCCCATTGATATTGTCATTGTTCTGGTCTTTATGTAGCCATTTCTTACAGATATTGTTTCACAGTAGGATCAGTGGTATTCTGGCTGTTACATTCTTCCTGCCTTTTCTTCTGACACAGTCCTGAGCATTAATTCAGGAGCTGAGCTCCTCTTATCTGTTGGTCTCTGCATTGTGTCCAGTTGTTTTCTGTAATGATTCCCGATTGTTATAAAGGGAGCTTTCTTTGATGGAGGTGATAGCTACATTTATTTTGGGCTATAAGGATATGACTTATAGTAAGAATATATGGTGATCCAGCAAAATCTTTATAATTCTTCTCTAAGGTTCATAACCACACTATCATTGAAAAGCTGGCTAGATTTCTAGTGCAAGGAGTAATTTCCTACCTACTCAGTGGGTCCTATGTCCAATTAAAAAGCTATTGATTGTTTCAGACACATGAGTGTCTTTATTATACTTTAATGCATATGTTGCTGTGTGGGTAACTTCAGATGAATAGGGCTGTTTAATTGACTCCTTCCTTGGCATCTTGCATATTATTTTTTGAATCATGGACACCAGACTGAAGGAAAGAGGATTTCAGGTCATATTCAGCTCAAACTTTGTATGTCCTAAGTATGTAGTGCCTTACGAAATAGGGGCCCACCTTCAACACCTGAGTGGCAATCAAGAACTATATCCATAATATTTATTGTATTGGGAGTCAATGAACTACCTGACCAACCATTCAAAAGGAGTTTCTTATGACTGATACTGGGGGTTTTGCTAGTCTATGTTCTTGTGGGGAGTCAGATGGCTTAACCTCCTTAAGATATACACATATACTTATACATACACATCCACACACATACATGTAATCAACATTATATTGTGTGTATGACATTGCATATTATTGTTTTGCATATTATTTTTATATTTTGAGCTTTTTCTAAATGTGGATAATAAAATTCTGTCAAGATGCATAATGTGTTACTATTTTAGGAAAAATTATTTTTTAAAGCAATATCAAATTAATTAAGTAACATGCAGATGCAKAAAACTTGATGTTTCTATTTTTGAAAAATTTAACCAATAGACCAATTAATTTATTTTAATATTTATGAATGTGTATGTATGTGTGAGAAAGCTATTCTTAATTTCTTAGTTATTTTTATTGCTATAATTAAAAACAGCATAACCAAGAGAGTTTACATAAGAAAGCACCTAATTACCTTGTGGTTTTAGAATGTTAGAATCCACAATGATGGAGCAAAGTAATAATGGAAAAGTCACACCTTTATAAACAAGAACAAGAGGAGAGCGTTTAGCCCTAACACAGAGGTGGAGATGGCAGGATTACTTTGTAGCATCAAAACCTGTTCCCAGTGACACACCTCCTTTGACAAGGCCACACCTTCCTATCTTTTCCATTCAGTTCTACCATATGTGGAGTAATTATTCAAATATATGAGATATGGAGACATTCTAATTCAAACCACCAAAATTAATGTCCAGGCTGTAGTAGGCCAACACTAGCCCTAGAATGTGCAATTCTTCAGAGCCCCCACTACATTGTTTTCTAGGGTACAAAGAGTGCTAATAATGGTCACTCATTATGAAAATTTTAGTGTCCAATTGCAGTTTCAGAGCCTAGAGCCTACTCCAGTGAATCATTTTTCCAGTTGATAGGTGACATTATTTATAATTTTTTTTCAGTTTCGAGATTCTTGTATGTACTAGAGTTAATGAACAGTGGCTCTAAACCTTCCTAACCCTGCTACCCTTTAATACACTTCTTCATATTTTGGTGACCACTTACCATAAAAATTATTTTTGTAACTGCTTTGTAACAATAATTTTACTAGTGTTATGAATCATATGTAAAAATTTTTGGAAATAGAGGTATAGCAGAAGTAGGACCCACAGTTTGAGAACCACTGCATTAGAGAAAAGAATTGAAGTGTTAAATACCAAGTGAGACAAAATTGAGGATTGTTCCTATTGAAAAATACCTCTTTTTATATATGGTTTTGATAGCTAACACACACATTTGACAGTTATACTATGTGCTTCGAGTTCAAGAATTCCAAATCTATCACTTTTAAGAACAAACTAGAAAATATATTTTAGTTGGATCAGAACAGACCTGAATTCCCATGTGCGTATGGGAGCTAGCTGTTCCATGTGTACTGAGTTGATGATATTCTACAGTCTGCCTGCAGCAAGGATGCACACAGGCAGAAACAGTTCACCTGCTGATAAGGCACGCTTGCTAATCTGCACATCTGTGTCCAAAGGTTATTCTACACTAAAAATGGCATGCTAGTTGCTGAGCAAGTTTTCAGTATCTAAAAAATGACAGTTGTTATTTTTACTTGCATCAGAAAGAGATTGTAAGATTTGGTGAGATTGCTTTCTCACCAAAACAATCAAATATCTTTGGAATTTCAAACCCATCTCATTTATTCATGTAGATGTTGAAAGACGTAAACTCTAAGATCCTTTGAGTTCTGAAATATATTAGTTCTCAGGATCTGGTCATAGCAACAGAAAGCTCTGATCAAAGGAAATTGTATTTTAACAGCAGAGCTTCCAATTCCATGTGCATAAGAACCACTTAGGGTTCTTATTAAAACTGCCAAATCTTGAGCCTCTTGCCCAAATTTTAACTCAAGCAGTTGAGTGCCTCAAATGTTCCCTCTAAAACAATGTCCTAGGGAGTGTAGATATAGATGGCTCATAAATTATACTTTGAAAAATATTGACTTCCTACAAGCAAATATATAATAGAATTTGATGGTAGAATTAAGTAAAAGAAAATTTAATAAATTTGATTTTGGCTATACAAATCAGTAGTCTAATATTTTAGAATTAAACGTCCAAGTTTATTGACACAGTAATATGATCAATGTCACTTCCTTTTTAGATCCACTCCAAAAGTTACCATATTTATTATCAAGCCAGGTACATTTTCACATTGAGGACAGTGGTAGTTATTAGAATATTTTGACTATACAAAGGTATCTGATTGTTACGTATCTTAAGTTACAAGCATATTCAACTGACATCTGTACAATAAATATTTTCAGCCAAAGAAAAATTATCATCATAATAATAATGATATGAAATTATCTCTACACAGKTTATCTTCCACTGTAACATACTCTCTATAGACAATGGTTCCTAAGAACACAATTTTATTTAACAACACATATAAATTACATAGTATATCCACAGTGCATCATATAAAAATGTAAATAAACTCACTGTAGTCAACATTGGAATATTGTATAGCCACACACACACACACACACACACACACACACACACACACACACTTGGATTCTTTTTAAAATTATTGCTTTCGTGTTTTGAAGTCATAATGTAATTATATCATTCCTCCCTTTCCTTTTCTTTCTCCAAAACATCCCAGATATTCCCTGTGCTCTTTAAAATTCATGGATTCTTTTTCATGGTTACTGTTATCTACATATAAATGTATATACATATATACTCCTATGTACATATGTAAGCAAAACATGCCCAGTCTTGATAACTTTGTATGTATGCATCAAGGTTGACCGTTTAGTATAAGATAACCAACTGTTATGCTCTTTCCTGAGGAAGAAACTTACTCCTGCTCTCAGCATTTTTTAGTTACATGTGATCAAATTATTAAATTTTTAAGAAAAGGAAAGTAGTATGAAAAACATCTTTAAAGTGGTTACTCTGGTAACATATTTTTGTGTCTAAGCTGTGGAGTCTGTGACTTTCATTGATACTAAGCGAAGCAAATCTAATCACTCCTTGAGTTTGGCAATGTTATGCTAGGTTTCTCTATGTTTCTTAATATGTTTAATGTGGCAAACATCTCATTATACAGTAATGCACTTAGATTTCAACATAGTGTAAATTCTCTTACAATGTGATACCAAGAATTCTTATGCTTTTAATGAAAATATTGTTTTCATGTCTTACCAGACTGCCATTAAATGATATTTTATATTGCTTCAATAAATYTTAATGTGATTTTCAAATGTCATATAATATTCCTAGTTGACATAACAAATGAACTCTTTCAGAATTCACTGAAAGCTTTTTAGTATAGGGCAGCAGACCATTTCTGAATAGTTTCAAAAATTGACAAATTGGAGTCTATCATCTTTAGGCAGCTTGATARCATATGGTCACTCTAAGGTCATAGGGCAGAGCTTCTCAATCAGCATGCCTCTGAAGAGCTCAGGGATTTCTCACCAGGAAGAAAAGGCAAAGAAAAAACTCTCAGAGTCGATTGTTCCATTTCCCAATAGTCACAAGCTTTAATGTTGGTGTTGTAAAGATCTCTAATTGCAGAAAAGAAAATCTTCCTATACTGGATTCTCAGATATCTGGCTGGTTGTAGGGGCATTGCTGTCATGATGACAGCTTTATAGAAAATGTGACATCTCACTTCCATGCCCAGATCACCTCTAATCTCTTGAAGAAACTTGACCAAGATATTGAAAGAAAGTTGCATAAGACATTCCATACTAAATTTTTTACTTCATATCTATTGGTATAACCATTTAAGTTGAGTACTTTCTGTGGTTGAGTATGTTACTTTTCCAGCCATAATTTCCACATAAAGATTACTAGCCTAAACCTTTGTGGCTGAATGGATCAATGGTTCATTTAAAATTTATGATAAAATTATTTGACAAATTTTATTTCCATCACAACAATGAAGGTGAATGGATGGTATAATGAAATTTCAATATTCAACATTTGTAAAGAGATGCATGTTTTCTGTGCTTGATAATTATGCCATTATTGAATATTCACTCTCTTAAATATCAGTGTGATTCACACCTTCATTACCATAAATGATTAGCATCCATGTTTCTCACTTTAAAGGACTCTCTTTCAATTTATGATCTTTGCTTGTAAGTATAAATGTGTAAAACAATTACCATGAGTTTAAAATTTATTCAGTATAATATGTCTACAATGATTAAACATGTATATGTGCTAAACATAGGCAGCAGAAAGCTCTGGACAAAACAGTATAGTGAGAGTCAAAATTCTTAATTTATAACTATTTGATTCATAGTATTTTCTCCAAGCAACAAATCTTTCCACTTTAAAATGCAGCAAAATATTTTACAGTAACTAACCATCAAATTAAATGGCTAACCTAGCAAATCTCAAGGCAAGCAAATAATGTGCAATATTGTGAAATGAAGGGAATTAATAAACAAATAGCTCCTTAAAAGGTGAGAGGAGAGGATGTGCAACACCCATGAAATAGTAATGAAAAGGGGCCCATGGAATACAGAGGCAGAGAAAGAGGAAAGGCATAATGTTGTCTGCCTTAATGTAATATCCTTTCACTTGTGTCTGCTTCACGAAAACACTCCTTCACTCGTTTGCCCCAGCAAAACACCATCTGACACAACTGACTTTCCAAGAACACTTAAGTTTACACTTCAGATGGGTGTTGGGCATGGATCACTCTCTATGTAACAGTAGCTTTCAGAAGTTTTATCTTTAGTTATGTTTTCCATATAACTCAGAACTCTAAAAGAGAGAAGTACAAACATGACCTTTGAAAGATATCTTAGAGTCTCTTGTTTCCAAAAATTCAACAGTGTTAAGAGATACCATTATTTAACTAACAAGTAGGAATTTTGAGTGTTGCAAAATCCTTGGGAGGTCATTCCTCAAGAGATCCTAAAGAGCTTTGGATGTATATGTTTGTGTATTCTGTGACCACAGTAGAGAAAAACAGGACAGGGTACAATTTATGAAAATAAAAGACATGCAGGAACTGGGAAAGCCAATGTTTATTTTCTATATTCATCATTACACAGTCACTCAACTGCTACGAAAATACTTTTAAAAAAACAAAAGAAAATATATAATAGTAAGTCTATTCTAGAAACGTAGCTTCCTCTTTAGTGTTAGATATACTTTTTTAGCTTTCATGATTTTAATGGGTCTTTAAAAAAAAACAAAATAAAATTATTTACTCTTTCTAAAGCATGGAAGGAATCCTTACAAATATAGCAGGTACTTCTATTACCAAACAGCTTCCCTATCAGGATGTTGCAAATTCCTTTTTTTAGATGACTTAGTCTAAATTATCTAATATGCATCTACCCTAGTATCAAATGCCTTATCGAAGTATAATTGAAAGCTTCTGCTGACAGCATAGTCTAGTGTAAAGAGGACACTCAAAAACCTTGTATTTCGATCAATGGATACTTATCCTGGCTCTACTATCTACTGTTTAATATTTTATAACTATGTTAGCTAATAGTCATGGTAATTATAGTAACCAAGTAGGATCATTGTATGATATTTGAAATTCATCTGCATCCTAGAATGTTAAATGTATTAGTTGTGGTTTCTATGGCTAAGAAGAAACCCCATGACAAAAAGCAATTTGGAGAGAAAAGTCTTTATTTGGCTTATAATTCCATATCACTGCTGATCATTCAAGGAATTTAGGAAAGGAGCTCAAATAGGACAGGCACCTGGAACCAGGAGCTGATACACAGTCTGTGGAGGCATTCTGCTTACTGGATAGCTCAGTATGTTTTCCTGTCAACCTCAAAACCACCAATCAATTGGTGATACCACAAAATGGGGACTAGGCTCTCCAACAACAAACACTAATTAAGAAAATATTCTACAAGATTGCTGACGCTTGATCTCATGGAGAAATTTTCTCACTTGAGTTTCTCTCATGTCAGACAGCTATAGGTTGTGTTAAACTGACAGAGAACTAACCCACACAGTTAATATTATTTTACACATGATCTTCAAACATGTCTTCATCGAAGTATGCTCATACCAACTATGGTTCTAAAGAGATCTACATAAAATATTTTTCTAGCCCAATGTTCCAAATACTTCTACTGCTAAACATTGACCTATGTTAATGTGTCYAACATAAATGCAATTATTCATGATGTTTCAAATTATTAAAAACAAAAATTAAGAAAACATTGAGGGAGCTAAGAAACCTGCTTTAAAACTTTGCTCTTTCCCTCCCTATACAAATTCAGGCAACATTTTCATCATTAAAACTCTTAAATGGTAAGGCACAAAACATCATATTTGCAAAATAATAACAAGTTGCTTTTGAAAAAAGTTACAAGATTTTTTTTCAGATAATTGTCATGTGTTAGTAGAGCCAGTCAAAAAATTCTAAGAGTCTGTCCTTCAAGGCCACTTTGTGGTTTAGTACCAGTAATATACCAAATAATAATAACAATGATCACCATTTCATGTATGTTACTGAAAACTTTTCGTTTGCAAGTATATAAATCATTTTGTGCTACATAAACCATTATATTTAACATTTCAGTGTGAGATCCTCACTTGCAAAAACTATATAGCTTGGGTTTAAAACAAGCAGCAYCTTAGCTTTCAACATCAGGAAGATCCTAGCTTCACATCTTTCCAGTGGTATCATTCTCAGCAGGTGACTTTCTCTGAGTTTCATTTTCTCTCAGTTACTCAAATCACATGAGAACAGACACTTCATGAACTCTTGCAAGGAAGTTCATTAGACACCAAGAACATTCCTCAAAGAAATGGGCACTATTTAGACCTATGTTAAAAATGGAGATGAAGGAGGTGTAGAAGAGTGTTGAAATTTCTTCACCTACATGACTTTCTGTCCGAGAATGAGTAAGAATAAGAATCCATTTGTAATATCCAGCTGAAAGAAACTCATATTCAAAGAAGCACAACATACTCTGAGAAAACAAAAATACTTCTGTCCTCACACATCATTTAGTATCTTTGCTACAGTAAATCAACTAAATTGCTTGGAAAATAATTTTGTACCTGGTATGATATTTTATAAAGAAAATTATTTATGAATTTCAATATCTACCAGATATAAATACCTAAAAGTAATTTAATCACTGCATATGTATTGAGGCTACAATGGAACCTCCCAGATCTGTTTAGACTCCTATATATTCAAACAAATACATTGGACAAGAAGAAGAATCTGGCCAAAGCTGAGGAAACAGTTATAGATGCTTTTTGAAGTTCTCAATTCCAGATTCCACAGCATTCATTCCAGGTTTGCAAGAGAGTAAGAAGATTCTGGCAATATGAAGCATTTGATTAAAACAACACAGCCCAAGGAATGTAGCATAGAAAACTAGAGGCTTAAATAGAAATTATTGTTACAATAGAAATAGAATGTCATGTATCAAAGCTGAAAAGCCCAATTGTAACAGGAGAATCAATAATTTCTCTTCAATAGCAATTTGCCTTACTTGCCTCTGTACTCCATACACTGTGGAAACACTTCTGTGGTTCCATTAGCAATAAATTACATTTTGAACAATTGAAATAATGTAATTGGGCTTTTGAGGTTGTTTGTTGAAAAGCTAATACTTTATACTTAAAGACCTAACATAAACAAGAAAATATAACCTTCCTCTCAGYGCCCTGCTAGTGGGGATCCTGTTTATCCTGGAGCAAGACAGAGGAAGAATAAATCCCCTCTCAAGAGAGGAACCTGAAAAGCAATCACAAGTAGTCACATCGGAATTGGAAATGCACAGCTCCTATTCCAAAAATACTGTTTATTTTACCTCTAAAATTACTTCTACAATCCCATTTTTTCTTCTAAAAAATGTCTATATAAAACTCCTTATACAGCACAGGGCCATAAAGATTGATATGTAGTTTTCGTTTTTCAAGGAATTACTTTTAGGGAGAACAAGTAGTTCTGACAATTCAGAACATCTCGGACTTCTGTAAGAGAAACTAAATGTGTAAACTCCCTAACTCTTTGACTAATTATTTTACCAAGTAAGACTAGTTTTTGTATGATTTTTTCTTAATTTCCCTGATTATTCAGTTCCTTGGTCTTTTTCCTTCTATTCATGTCGTTAACTCTGAATTCTAACTAGTGATCATGTTGCTGTTCGCTTTAGGTTTTTGCCTTATTCCCATTTCTGCTAAAGACTTTAGATATCTGCTCAAGGTTTAATTCTATAAAGTTTTATGACTTTTTTCATTAACTTATCTAGGAATGCTACCAATATCTTATAATGAAGAAGTGAGGAGAATTTAATCTAAATCTACTATGACGAAAACATACTAATTAGAGTCTAAATAATCAAGTTAGAAGTGACAAATTTGAGTTCCCAATGCTTTGCCATTTGTTTGTCTTTATTGTGGACATGAACTCAGTGCCACAGAAAATCATTCTCTATTCAACATTTGATAAGTTTGTTGAGGCYGAGGATTCACCTTACATATCATATTACCTTCTGAGGTTAATTAGAAATGTTTTGTAAAAAAAAATGTGTTTTCTGTGTTTACACATGTGCAGAGAAAGTAGTGATCAGGTGTGAGAGAGTTTTGTATTAAAATTAAACTCTGTCCTTTTCATTTAGCCATTTATGCTCCTGCCATATATGCTCGAACTTTGGAGACAAAGAGGAAAGTAAAATTGCTTTTATTCAATCCGTTTATCGCTATGGTAAATAAATATAAGAAAATAGTCAGCAAAGTTATTGAAAAGGATACTTTCATATTATAACTTATTTATAACTGAAGTTTTAAGATATGGCATATATTTAAAATATTATGTTCTAAATAATTTGATATGCAGTGACTGACTCTAGAGCTTTAGTGATGTCCACCTTTCCTTGGTAGGTAGGTTCATGTGCAGTCATGTCATTTGTCAGAGCACATGTTTATACATTCTGAACCATAAAAGAAACAAAGCACTGATTTCTCAATTATTACCTCTTGCAAAGAAACTCACCAAGAATAAAATGAAGATGTCTGTGTAGACCTGGAAACTATTGCCCAGGAGACAGGTTAGTTGTCTTGAATGTCTTATTATATGTGTGCACACACATTGATTTAGTCTGTTTTTTCTAAACAGTTCAGTTCTGAAGTATATAAGTTAGATGCTTCAACGAACCCAAAGGATTACATAGAAAGGAGCAAATCGAGATATAGTGTAGTTTTACTGCTAAATATGATGATTGCACTAAGTTCCAAGGTGATGGTGTCCAGTGGAAAGTCTGAGTCCAAGTTTGAAAATGATGGGAAACAGCTTCTCTCAACTTTGCTTCATATTTAAACAAAGCAAGTGCTCTTTAAACTTCGGTAAAATTACAATTCTAAACTCCATTCTGTGCTCCTGCACTCAAGGAGTGATCATCTCTCTAACACAGACATAGGATTATAAATTAATATAATTCAAGGTAAGAATTCCAAGCCCTAAAAGAGCATCATTGTTATAATTCTACACATGGCTGGCCTGAAGTGTTTGACTGTATTATAGACATGCTCTTTCCTCATATTTCCTAGAGTATATCCTATGTTTAATCTACATTTTTCATTTAATGTTATAAAATTATTTAACAATTGTAATGTGCTTATCATAGCTTTCAAGCCCAAGAATCACATCTGAACACACACACATGCAAGCACACCCCTGAATTAATGAACCATAAAACCTGTTGGGAGGAATCAGGTAGTAAAGAAAAAAGTAAAACACAGCAAATCAGATGAAGAAGTCAGAGCAGATGGGGTTTCACTAGGAGAAGAAATGTAAGGCTACGCTTGGCATCATGAGTCATTTCATGTTTAAGAAAATTGAACAGTTGTTGAAACTGTAGAAAAGGATCAAAAAAGGATCAGATCAGTGAGGTCAGAGTCAAGGAGACCTGCTTGGAGGATGTTGGCTACCACACTTCAAATCAGCAAGCTTGAACCAAAGCATGCCCTATGAAAGTGATATCCTCAGAACTGACGATGTCTATATGAAGTAGAGAATTTGAGAACTAAGAATGAATTCCTGTAGTCTACTGTAAACTGCAAATGTGAAAACCATAGGCAGGATCAGTTTAGCGTAGGACTTAGTTACCAAACAGGATCCCACTGAGGGATAAATCTGCTTTTATCTACATCTTGCATACATTTTTTCCTCTTCTGATCCTGGGGTTTACAATCTCCTTTTAGGAACTCTGTGCCTTCCTTCCGTTGACATGCTTTTATTCTTATGCCCTTGAAGTGTATTGATTATCTAATATTAAGCAGAAATCAAATCAACATAATACAATTCATTTGAAATACCGTTGATTAATCTTTAGAGACCTTCATATTATTTTTAAAATATTCATCTCTCAGGTGAAACAAAGTAGCAGATAATAGCCCAGCTTGGCACTCCATCAGAAGAACCTAAGAAAACTTAGAGTATTATCACACTCTGTTTAGCTATCTCCACCTCAGCAACACCTGCATGCTATTCTGCTTTCTAGGATAAGTCCTGGACTCTGTACCTAAGGCATACTGTCTTAGTGGTTCTAAATCAGTTAAATACATGAACATTAAACAAAGAATCCCTTTATATCACCTCAAGTGCCTTTAATTACAGAGTGTAAAATGAATGAAAATTAGGGTTAATTAATAAAATACCTTCTATTGAAATCACAATTCATGAAAAAATTTCTAAAATTTCAATATCTTTTGTGTCCTGTGTTGGAGAATTAGGACATGAAAAATGAATATAATTCAATTCATTTTTTACATGCAATCTAGTCTCACTGTAAACTCCCATTGTCATATTATTTTTAAATTATATATCACTTTTGCTTAGGAGAAAAAGAGGTTACTACTTTAGCCTTATAACTGTGCAAGCAAAATAAATGTTCTGCAGTGTGTTCCCTGAAGTGTTGGAAAGGAAGAGTTGGAATCAGTACCATTGCCTGCAGCTCATTTTCTATGATTACGTGTTTGAGTAGGGACAAAGTAAATTCAATGAAGCATTCAAAGCAAACATCCTTTTAATTAGACTGAGATACAGACTGCCTTCATCTTAGATTTTGTTTGTTTTCATTAATAGAATGAGAGTACTCGTCTCCATGGAAGATATCACAACTGCTTTGAAATCAAGATTTGTCTACCCATGTGCCTATAAACTTGCCTTTCATCTTTGTCTCATCTAATGTAATGTTTTTTGGAAACATTGTTTCCAAAGTATGAAATGATATACCCTTCTTTTTGTTACTGATATTTTAAGTGGTAATTTGTACACTTGTAGAAGCCACAAAGGGACTTTTTTTAAAACCATGGAGGATTAATGAAAATCCCCAACCTTCAAAAATACCAAGCCTTGCTTAAGCTCAGTAGACTAAATGCATCCTGCCTTCCCAAGAGCATTAATAGAATGGACTTTCAAGTTAATTAAGGAAAACAAAGTGTTTTTCCTTCTTATACATTTTATCTGGGGTTTTTCATCTCATATCACAAATAGAGATAAATTTTATTTTATATAATATATTTTATTTTTTATAAAAATTATTATATAAAGTCATTCTCATTATTAAATTCATATATTTATACTATTTATTTGTTCTTGTAAATTGGCTATTATTTTGTATTACAGAGAACTAACTGTATTGGCTACTTTTGTATTACAGAGAACTAACTTTACAGAGTAGTCTGTGTGTAAACTGTCACCTTAGTTAATTTTGCACTGTGTTTTGTGCCTATTCTTGAGCAAATTCCATGTGTATTATAAAATGAAGACTTCTTTGCAACACTTTCTGTACAGAGTTCACTCACAGTTTATAAAGAATATAGAATGGCTTAGAATTTGCATCAGGGCATTGGACAACTCTTGCCATCTGTACCAGAGATTTGTTGCCCGACTGTGTATGCTCAGTGTTCCAGGTGCATGTGTTGTTGATCCTCTGGTACACATTGTTATGAACCAAGAAAATACACTTTTTCTTTGACCTTGGACCATATTTTCTTCAAAGAAATATTCTTGTTCTTCCACGGACTAAATTCTGACACTCAGTCAAAGTTTTATCTTATATTGGAAAAATCTCCTAGTGAAATTAAAATTTGGAATATAAGCCATGAAAAATGGTGTGCCTCTGTAATCCTTGTACTCAGGAAGTAAAACTGGGAAGGCCAGATTTCAAGGTCATTCTAGACTGGAATGAGAGTTCAAGTCCCACTTAAGATACATGAGACCCTACCTCAAAAAATGATTAAAAATTAATGACTAAATTAAGATAGACTTATTAGTCTTTATGAAAATATTTAATATGCTACATATTAAGTGACCATCTGATTTCTTTTCAACACTGGAACTTTCTTCTTAGAACATAAAGTAGAGTGAAGCTTTGCAATCTACCTGTTATGAAACTGGCCTCCACTGAGGCTAGCTAAGAAAGATGAATACCACAAAAATGAACCATCCAATACATACACTTAGTCAAAGATTTCCATTATTTTCTATCAATACACAATACTCAGATTATCATAGTCTATGAGGTCAGTAGGAAAGACATATGGAAACAAACAAGAGCATGGTTATGTCAAGGTATTAAATCTTAAAAGGGTCTTTACACCGAGTTAAGTCTCAACAGAATAACATAAAATGGTGTTCCCATTTTGATTTCTGAGGAGTTTACCACAACTTTCCTGCAAGCAAAATGTATTACCTGTGATTTGCTTGGGTTGCAAACCATTAAATTAGCAACACACTGAAAAGGGAAGATAGGACTCCAAAATGATTAAATAATTCTAGTCACATGATTTCTTAGGGCTTTAATGAAAATCATCTGAAGAATCCCTTTAATTTTAATAAGAAATTTTATGTTGCATTGTTACCATGTAAAAAATAAACATATAACTGACATCTTATAGTAAACAGTTCCTTTTAACATTAGTAAAAAAAAAAAAAAACATGTACCATGAGATTGACCAGCACATTTTCATGATTATTAAAATGAGAAGATATATATCATTAAGAGGCTGCTGTGTACCAAACCCTGTCTTTGGTACTCCCCATATCTTTAGTCACACTATCACATGTTTGTTATGATAATTATTATGTTAATAAATAGATCAAAGCACAGAGAAGTTAGGTAACCTGTCCAGAGTGAAGCAGGTACAGGTAATGTTGATGCATTATTGCTTCTAAATGCTATGCTGTTCCTCCCTAGAATATGCTGATCACAAACATTTCCATTACATAGAGCTGCTGAAATTATCCAAGTAGACTTTTATATTGCATAGTTAATATATATTCTGCTATAAGTTTTTATTGCCCCCACAATGAAAACCTAGTATGAGTTTAAGCTTTTATAATGCTGATTAATCTAAAACTGTATAGGCTATCAATGCTATCTCTTGCTCTTCTCTCACTCACAGAGTTGCATGGTCAGTAGCCCTCTTTCTATATGCAAGTAGTTCAACATGTTTCCTATGATTSGCGCTGCCCATGTTACCTGGCCTATTCTTCATTACTGTGCATTTAACTCTCTCTCTTTCATGTTTTAAGTGAAATATCAGAAAACACTTCATAGTATAAAACATCCAAATTCAAATAGTCTATATATAGTTATTCTCTTGTTTTTTTTTTTACTCTTGCCTTTACATTGCCAAAACATTTGTTAGGATTTTGTTACATATTTTACATCCTGAAGTCTAGTTAAATGAAGGAATTAATTTTTCATGACATGTATCATTAAACCTAATGCTTAGAACATAGTATGAGCTCAGTAAGCAAGGTAACATTTAACTCAGTGTTTCTCCCCTAACCTGGAACAGCATGCTTTCTCAGTAAATGATTACCTCTTCAGATGAGTGATTCTCACATGGGAAATTCATTTTTTTCCAATGAATTCAAACACCCAATTTGAGGACCTGCTCTGTGACAGGCTGTTCTCTACCTACTAAAATGTGTGTGATCTGAAACAGGAAATAAGTGATGAATTCCATGGCCTGAAAGGGTCCATACTGCAAAGTGGGACCTATCCCTTTGATAATCCCAGACCTAGAAATGGAGTATTAAAGCAGAGGTCAGCTGGTCATGGAATTCAGACTAAAGCAGAGTGTTAATAGAGTAGAAGATCAAATTAGAGAAAGCCTCTGCATGTGTGGTTTGATAGCAAAGTGGAGTGACTCTAACAGAGCAGGCACCAATCCTTCTCTGATACTGAAGTGCAGCACTATCTGTCACTGGGGCAAAGCTTGATGCTGCTCTGACCACACTGCTTGACAGTAGCCAGCTTGTCTAAAAATAGAGTCGGTTCCACTATTGAGAGGCATATCACTACGGCATCACCTATGCAAGTGTATTTAGACTATATTTCATGGGATTTTTGAAAATATATGCTGTTCCACAGTTACACAATCAGAAGCTTAAGAAGAGTTGGCACACAAGAGGGACTAGAAGTGAGGATTAATAAAAACAGAGAAGGTGGGAGAGTGAGTCAGGGAGGAGGCAGGGATGGAATACCAGCTACTAAGTTGAGTGGTTTGTTGTTATAAAAAGTTAACTAAACAATTGTATGACTTCAAGACTTGGAATTATTTTCTCATATCAACTGTGTCCAGAGGATGGAAATGCGTACAACATTTTAAAACCTGTATAAAACAAAGGAATTTGTTTATATTTATGACTTTTAATGATTTCCATCCTATAATATTTACGATACAAATACGAAGGTTTATAAGCTGGCAAACAATGCATCAAAACTTAGTAAAAACTGGTTGATTACAACTTTATTATTGGGGGAGCCAAGATGATATGAGGTTTGAAACCAGCCTTTAGCTTATCAGGAAAAAAACCTATCAGATTTAGGACAGGAAGGTAGGTAAAGGAGATAATTTTCTTAGTTCTTCGTGGGTTTGAGTTTTTAATGCCCTACCAAGTCAGCATCTTGAAAGCAATTATAACTATTAATTTCTGTTCAKGTTTAATTTCATTCTGCACTGACTAAACATTAAAATTAATCAATAATTTCTTTACCATTGTAGTTACCACAGTAGTTAGCACTACCATCTTCATGTAAGAATTTTTGTTGTAATTGTAGCCAACAAACTATTGAGGCACCTATATCAAGTTTAGGCTGTAATTGATGAAGGGTTTTTTAATATATACATATATATTATGTTTCTGTTAGAACATCAGAAGAGGTGTTACAACATGCAGGGGACTAGAGAAGAGGATATATGAATGGATGGATGGATGGATGGATGGATGGATGGATGGATGGATGGATGGATGGAAAGAGGGAAGGAAGAAGAAAGGGGACAAGGAGAAGACATCTAAGCATTCTTATTGTGGTACAACCACATAGACTACAAGATAGATATGCAAAGCGATAAATGGATGTATGGAGGAATGGATGGATGAATGAATAGATGGATGAATGGATGGATGGATGGATAGATGCATGGAGAATAGACCAAAACAATCTATCTGATCATTGTGCATACTGGGGGTTATCTTAACAATCATCTTCCTTTCCTAGACTTTCTCTCTTAGTCATTACTATCAAATACTCCTTCCAATAAAATATTTATCATCATATTTATAACACTAGTGCTATATAGTTTTACACCCAATAGTCATTGAAATTTGAGAGAAGTAATATTCTTGTCTCCTCTATGTACATGTACAGAGAAAAGATCACTTTCTCCATATCAGCTTTAGGCTTTGCTCACAAGTTGTAACCAATTTGCTTGGCAGTTTGTCAAACTTCTGCAGCTGCTCTCACCATTCTTGGCTTTTAGGACAAAATGTTTGCATATATCAGTAATCATCAACTGATCAATTTGTCTTTCTCAAGCTGTACTTTTGCTGAAATATACTTCAATTCCTCTGTTTTATGACTTCATATCATTACCTATATCATGTAATTTGACCTATTATGACTGATTCAGAATATATTCCTGTGGAACAATCTCAAAATCATTTTATATATTCTAAAATTGTATTGATGACTGGAATCTGGACTTCAATAAATTTTGTTTTATTCATCCCCAAACCATGCTCCCTATAAAATTTCACACAAAGTAAAACAAGCTATGCTATTAAAAAATTACCTAGCATTAAAAAACAATGAATTGTGCTATGGCATCTTAATATATACATAATATAAAACATTGCTCATATTAAACATGCTCTCTGTCCTCCACCCTCTGTTTTCCCTACTTTCCTAAATAGTTTCTCTCTTCTGATTTCATGTCAAACATATAAAAATTCTGTATTTGATAAACTACCTGTAGTTTTTATCTTTTTACTTTCTATTTATTTTATTTAATGTAATAATTTCTATTTCCATTCATTTTTCTAAAAGATGTATAAATTGTATTATTCACTCTGGAAAGTAGAATTATCTCCTTAAAATTTTATTTCAAGAAATAATTTGCCCTATTCTGTCTGCCAGGGGCTGGATAATTAGCTCACACTTGGCTTTCTTGGTGCTGATAATTGAACATGACTGGTTGCATGTAGGTGAAG
>BDUI01003292.1:64263-85673 GCA_002335545.1 Apodemus speciosus | reverse complement strand
AGAAGAAAGAAAGACAGAAAGAAAGAAAGAAAGAAAGAAAGAAAGAAAGAAAAGAAAGAAAGAAAAAAGAAAGAAAGAAGAGAAAGAAAAAGCAAGCAACAAAGAAAGAAAGACAGGTAAAGAGAGAGAGAAAAAGAAAGAAAGAAAGAAAGAAAGAAAGAAAGAAAGAAAGAAAGAAAGAAAAAGAAAGGAAAGAAAGAAAGGAAAGAAAGAAAGAAAGAAAGAAAGAAAGAAAGAAAGAAAGAAAGAAAGAAAGAAAGAAAGAAGTCAAGGAAGGAAGGAACAAAGCAAGCCAATAACTAGTGTCTTGATTTTCATAAAATGGCAGTTCTTTTCTAATAAAATCATGTTTTCTTCATAAGTATATCTGCTTTAGCAATCACTGCTAAAGATCTAAGATTTCCCTGTTTCTCTGTTTATTTTGCATGCTTTCTTGTTTGTTTGTTTGTTTGTTTGTTTTTAATATTGTTAATTTAATGGTGCAATAGTGGCTTGGATGTTGTGGAAGTCACCAACTACTTTGACATTTTTGATGCAAGGGCCATCCCATAATATAGACATTATACCTGATATATTGTCAACAAGCCTAGAGAATCTGGAATAAATAAGCCATGGCTCCTATGGGGAAAAATTCAATGCAATAAACATGGCAATAAAATTATTTCTAACAGCAAATTGTTATAGCTATGAGCTCACCCTCATCAGAAAAGCTTCTTGCAGTAGATAAGAATTAACACAGAGACCTACAACTAGACATTGTGCAGAAAATAAAATACTTCAATGTTCTAAGTGATAAATAGGATGTATGTATCACATACACTTAAAGATCAAATATCTATATTGAAGAGAAGACAGAAAGATTACAAGAGCTAGAGGTACTGGACGGCTTCAAATGAACAGTGCCACAACAAGGCATATGCACATGTATATTCACAGAATTGTGAGAGCATGCACAAGTTCCAACCRGACAAAATCCTAGCATGGAGAGGAAGGGGGCACGAATTCTTACCACTAACTGAGGAACTATTGGCATTAATCCGCTGCTTGAAGAGAAATCTGTTTTCTTTAAGGCAGATGAGTTTCTCCACATTGCTTCTAGGCTTGCACATTGCACCATGATTTAGCATACATATTAATTGGGAATACGACAGAAATTGTGTCTGTGAAACAGAATAAACAATTTCAAAGTAAGATATGGCAGGTAATTTTCTGTATGTTCATGCCATGTTTTGGACTTCGTGTCAACATTTTTTCTTTGTTGTTGTTGTTGTTGTTGTTGTTGTTGTTGTTGTTTGAGGCAAGACAGACTTTTTCTTTTTAATTCACATCCTACTTTATTTCCAAACAATGATTTTTAAGATAAGTTACAAAGTTTATGTGTGATGGTACCACAGGCTAGTAGCTACAACACTTGTTAGGTGCAAAGACCATTGGGCATATGAGGTTAGCCTAGACTACAAAGACAATTTTATAAACAAAACAAAAACAAGTTTATATTCATTTAAAAGTTCAGTAAGAAATATGATTCAAGAATGAAAAATAAATGAGAATAAGAAGATAGRGGTTGGSGATTTAGCTCAGTGGTAGAGCACTTGCCTAGCAAGGGCAAGGCCCTAGGTTCTGTCCTCAGCTCTGGAGGGTGAGGTGGGGGAAGAAAGATAATTCAACTACAGGCTGAGAGAAACTAAAGTTAACACAATTGAGCACTTTGGACTTTTTTTCTGTCAACACCAGTTTTCACTATAATGTTTTGTTAGCTGTTAAAAAAAGTGTTAGCAAATTCATCAGAAACTTAAATGAAGCAAGAAATATGTATGTAGATAAATATGTAAGAAAAATTTTAACAATGACTTTATGAGAGGTAGGAAGGCATCCTTCATAATGATTCTTATTTATGTCTATAAAGTAAAGCAAGGACTTGCCTCACAATCAGGGTTCAGTGACTAGATTCTTATATTACAGCCAAAACCTGTAGCTTATTGGTGATCTTACTTGATACTGGGAAACAGTCTATGTGACAGACAGCCCATATACCTCTTTATATAATGGTTTCTTTTTTTTTAATGTTTCTTTTTTTTCTATATTCTTTGTTTACATTCCAAATGCCTTTCCTGGTTCCCGCCTCCCTATAAGTCCCATAAGCCCTCTTCCCTCCTCCCATTCCCCAATCATCCACCTCCCATTTCTCTGTCCTGGTACTCCCCTACAATGCTGAATCAAGCCTTTCCAGGACCAGGACCCTCTTCTTCCTTCTTCTTGGGAATCGTTTGATATGTTAATTGTGTCTTGAATATTYAGAGCTTCTGGGCTAATTAATATCCACTTATCAGTGACTGCATTCCATGTGTGTTCTTTTGTGAATGTGTTATCTCACTTAGGATGATATTTTCCAGTTCCAACCATTTGCCTAAAAATTTCATCAATTCATTGTTTTTAATTGCTGAGTTGTATTCCATTGTGTAAATATACCACATTTTCTGTATCCATTCCTCCATTGAGGGACATCTGAGTTATTTCCACGTTCTGGCTATTATGAATAAGGCTGTTATGAACATAGTGGAGCATGTCTCCTTATTGCATGCCGGAGAATCCTCTGGGTATATGAGGAAAGACTTTTTTAAATGAAAAACATAACACTGTAGTGATTCTTAAAATTTCTTTTTGCATATGCTCTTGAAAATTTTATAAACTGTCTTGAAAGCACACATAGTCAGGTTCCAATTTGAACTTTCTATACTGACAAAACAACACAGTAATATAGGTATTAAATATACTCTACATCTTTTTTGGTGTGTGTTTTACATCTTTCAAAGCAAGCTTACTTTTTTTTGTTGTTTCTTTCCCTTTTATCACATTTTTTTGTTTTATTATTTTTAATCATTCCATTTGTTTACATCTCAAATGATATCCCAATTCCCGGTTACCCCCTCCACCAACCCCTCATCCCATGTTATCTCATTTCCTGGTTACCCCTCTGCCACTCCCCTTTATCTCACATCTGCGCTCCCTCCTCCCTCTTGCCTGTATGACACCCACACTCTCCCATCCTACCACTCCAACATCCCCCTACTCTGGGGCAACAAAGCTACCCAGAACCAAAGGCCACCCCTCCAGTTGCTGTCAGGCAAGGCCATCCTCCRCTRCATATGTATCTGGASTCAAAAATCCCTTTAGGTACATTCCTTAATTGGTTGTCTAGTCTCTGGGAGTACCTGGTGGTCAGGCCAGCCTATGCAGTTCTTCCAATGGGGTTGCAATCCCTCTCTGCTCCTCCAGTCCTTCTGCCAGTTCTCCTACTAGGTTCCCTGAGTTCAGCCTGATGGTTGGCTCCAAGAATCCGCCTCTGSTTTGGTCAGTTGCGGGCCAGTCCTGCCCAGGAACTGCCACTCTTGATTCCTGTCGGCAAGCACCTCTTGACCATGATAACAGTGTTGGGTTTGGTGTGTGCAGACATGATGTATCCCCAGGTGGGGCCATTCCCCGGTTGCCCCTTCCTTCAGTCTCTCTTCCATTTTCTGTCCCTGCTCTTCTTTGCACAGGAACATTTCTTGGATTAAAAAAAAAGCCTTTGAGATGGGTGGGTGGCTCCATCCCTTGACCAGGGGTCAGGCCTATCCACTGAAGGTGGTCTCCACAGGTTCTACCTCCTACTTCTCTGTGCATTACAGCTAAAGTCATTCCCATTTGCTCCTGGGAACCTCATCTTTCTCTGATGTCTGGGACCTTCCAGTGACYATCCTCAGTTTCACATCCCCCACTTCAACCTATTTTTATTCGATTTCCTGATCCTCTGTACCTCTCTCACATCTCCAGATTCTATTACTGCCACCCTTATTTCCTTCTCCTCCTTTCCCCCTCTCTAGTCCCCCTATCCTTCCATCTCCCGCTATCATCCTGTTCCCTCCTCAATACAGGACTGAAGTAGCCACCCCCTGACCTCCCTTCCTTCTATGCTCCATATGGTCTGTAAGGCCATCATAGGCATTGTGAGCTTTGGGGTTAGTATCCACTTATTAGCGAGTACATGCTATATGTGTTCTTTTGTGTCTGGGTTACCTCACTCAGGATGATATTTTCTAGACAATCAATTTTCCTACGAATTTCATGAAGTCATTATTTTTAATAGGTGCATAGTACTACATTGTGTGTATATACCATATTTTCTATATCTATTCCTCTGTTGAGAGACATCTGGGTTGTTCCCAGCTTCTGGCTATTATAAATAAGGCTGCTATGAACATAGTAGAGCATGTGTCCTTATTGCATCCTGGGGTATCCTCTGGGTATATGCCCAGGAGTGGTATGGGTGGGTCCTCAGGTAATAATATGTCCAATTTTCTGAGGAACTGCCAGACTGATTTCTAGAATGGTTGTACCACTTTGCAATCCCACCATCAATGGAGGAGTGTTCCTCTTTTTCCACATCTTCGCCAACAGCAGCTGTCACCTGCATTTTTTTTTTTATCTTAGTCATTCTGAGTGGTGTGGGTTCATTTTGGGGACTTCAATTCTATTCCATTGATCTACTTTCCTGTTTCTGTACCAATACCATGCAATTTTTATCACTATTTCTCTATAGTATAGCTTGAGGTCAGGGATGGTGATTCTCCCAGAAGTTCTTTTATTGTTGAGAATAGTTTTTTGCTATCCTAGGTTTTTTGTATTCCAAATGAATTTGAGAATGTTCTTTTTAAGTCTATGAAGAATTGAGTTGGGATTTTGATGGGGATTGCATTAAAACTGTAGATTGCTTTTAGAAAGATGGCCATTTTTGCCATATTAATCCTACCAATCCATGATCATGGGAGATCTTTCCATCTTCTGAAGCCCTTTTCAATTTCTTTCTTCAGAGACTTAAAGTTCTTGTCATAGATTTTTCATATTTTTGGTTAGAGTCACACCAAGGTATTTTATATTGTTTGTGACTATTGTGATGGATGCTGTTTCCCTAATTTCTTTCTTATCCCTTTTATACTTTGAGTATAGGAAGGCTACTGATTTGTTTGAGTTAATTTTATATCCAACCACTTTACTGAAGTTGTTTATCAGCTGTCAAGTTAGGAGGACACAGAAATGATCAAGCTCARAATTCTTTTTCATTTAAACTATGTTAGACTTTGAACTTACTACAGAAGAAAACTTTAAATTAAGACAGAGTGATTTGTCTTAATGATTTCAACATGACGTAAGGCACATTAATTGATTTAAATTATTTAGTAACTCAATAATTTTTATTATACCATGGTTTGTCTATTATTTTTGTGATGTAAATAGGAGCAAGAATAGATTAATAAATGAATAAAATAATACTAATCTTGGTTTAAAAGCTGGCCAACATTGTATAGGTCTACATTTCCAGAAGATGACACTCATCTGATATTTGTTTCTGTGCATGAGCAAAGCTGGAATTATAA
The DNA here is from genome assembly GCA_002335545.1 of Apodemus speciosus. Classification (NCBI taxonomy): domain Eukaryota; kingdom Metazoa; phylum Chordata; class Mammalia; order Rodentia; family Muridae; genus Apodemus; species Apodemus speciosus. Next base: position 80,259 of record BDUI01003292.1, on the reverse strand, counting down.
TTGATGGGTAACAACAACTCTATYATTTCCTGACATTGATATAATGTACAAGGCATGATATTTGGGGCAATGTAAATTCAGTCAGATGTAAAAGATATGTATAGCTATAGGTGTTAAAAAAGCTACTCTTGTGGATTTAGAAAAAAATTGAARACATAAAGATGGGAGAAACTCTAGAAACAGATGAAAAACAGGTCTGTATCACTGACACTGGTTGCAAAAAATAATGGTGTTGAATATAGCATCTATTAAACATAATAGTGAAAGCTTTCCTCATTCACTCTGAGCTTTCTAAATCAGAAGGTTCAAAAGAGTTCTTTGTTAAGTAAAATGAGGGACTCCTCTCATTTTACAAATTTCATAATAATTGGATAGTGGTAGTACTATTTTGATATTCCTTGAATTTCYCTTAATTGTGAAAATGATAAATTTCTTTTAATAGTTGTGGAGGATTTGTCTATATCCTCACACCAGCTAGATAAGTGATCTGCCACTGAGCTCAATACCCTCTCTCAACTACAAGCACAATACAACCACTCATGAACTGAATAATATTGGTCTCTATATGAGCCAAATATGTCAGTAAGGTCTGYACAGAGAAGGGAATTTTTAGTGGTATAAAAATATTTGTCATATGTTCATTTTTGATGATACTTCATGTGTGACAGTTTCCCTGTGTTCTAGTGACTATAAAATAAATTATTTTGAATTTTTCAACTTTGTATTGACTCTGTCAATTTCATACCATGCACTCAAATCCCACTCATCTCCTACTTCCTCTATATCTGTCTTCTACCCTTGCATCCTCCACCCAAAAGAAAACAAAAATATAAAAATACAACAATAATAAATTAGTCTTGCCCTGGAAGTTACAGTATGTCATGGTGTATATTACACAGTATATACTTTTGCTAATGTCCGTTGCAATGGGTCTGTTTAGAGGCATCTGGCTTCTGCTACACTATCAACACTGGAACCTTACTTAGACTCCTCCTGAATATCCCTGTTTTTAACCCTGTGTCAACGGAGATCCTTCAGCTTTTTTGTTCTGCAGGACCAATTCCTTTCATAGACATTCATAGCTATTGGAGCATGACAATTCAAAGTCCTGTTTCTGAGCCTAGATGGTAGAATCCACTTCTCTCCTGCACCCTCATCACCATGGCCAGGTCTCCTGCTTTGCTTAGGTAAGGACCAGGGCCAGCTCTTCCATTCCTGCACCACCAGAACCAGTTCAATGGCACTGCCAAGTCTAAGTACAGGACCAGCTCCACTGAGTGCAGGAGCCGATGAGGGGTGGGGCAGCTCTGATCTCTCAGATATCAATATGGCCCCACCCAGCAGTCCAGGCCAGAGAGACCTACCCAACCTTTGGAGGTAACATGAGCCATGGACATTGATACAAAACCTCTGCTACTGCAGAACATGACCCACACATGGTGTTGAGCCTCGGTGTACTTCATACCACATTTATTTTGATATTTCAAAGTAGAAGTGCTAGAGAAAACAAAATCAATAGGAAATACAGACAACTATGATCTTTTGTTGCTAACTTTCATCTTTAGATGGGTTAGTGCATGGAGACTGCAGGTGACTTAAGATTAGCCATAGCCTTTTGAAGCAGCGGAACCATAATGGAATAAACTGGTACAAATTCTTTCCCTTCTCTATTTCTCATTGATGAAACATAAGTTTCCAAGGATAGCCTGCGAAGGAGCAGCCCCTCTGTATCCTATGGAAGAAGTACCCATGGTAATTTCAGCTCAACTATTGCTCTTGGAAAAGAAAATAAATAATGATAGTGAATAGAGTAACATCTTCTACTGGTGGAGATGGACCACATATTTACTTTTCTGGAAAAGCAGGGGTTTGAATGACCTCAGGATTCTATGGGATTTTCCCAAATCAAATACTCCTCTGCAAAGGGGACCCACAGCCAACTTCAGCTGTGCGAAATCAGTAGCAAGTCACATTTTCACACCTTCACCAAGATGTCTTATGTGCCTGGCCTTGCTGATAAAAATTTCAATGGCTTTCTGCACAATAGCTTCAATGTTGTCAAAGACAAAATTCAAGCAATCAAAGTGCTTAAAGTAGTCATTCATAACTCTAGCTATGAAACCTTGTAGCTATTTTATGTACAGAGAACAAGGAACAGGCTTTCCTGGGCTAGATAATGACCCAGAAAAATCTTTCTGAAGCATGGTGATTATTATAGCCTCAATTGCATCTGCCACTGAAGTCAGTAAGGGTTGTATGACATTCCCCATAAGACTGTGAATTGTCTTTAGGGATGACATTACAGTTTACTCAGCTGTTGAAGAGAATGAACTCTTACTGGCAGCCACATTTGTTACTGATTGGTACAACTTAAACAAGGACTTCACCACTCCCATATTTCTCTACTGTCCTTTGATGAGAGGTCCAATCACATGGCTTGTATCTTCTTGAGCAAAGAGAAGGTACTCTGATTTCATACCATATAAGTGAATTGCCATTGCCACATTTTCGACACAGCTAACGTAAGATTTGCATCAAAGAAAGCTGCCCTGAGTTTACTTGCTATAGTTTCATGACCCTATCAGGCTCATGAGAGAAAGAATTATGCCCACCCAGGGGGAAAAACAAGTTGATGAGTTCAAAGATTCATGATTTTGAGAGATAAAGAGCCTTGTATGGTTAAAGTGACTATTGAAGCTTTTTCTGAACCGTAAACTGGCTTTCTTAGTATAAAAATGTGTTGTCTATCATCTTCCATGTATGGGGAGTACACATAGAAGTTAGCAGTTCCAGTTGTACTGAAGTTTTTGTGTGTGTGTGTGTGTGGGGGGGGGGTATTTTGACTGTACTGCTGAAAAGACTTCCATAAGTTGTTATAAAGACCTAATAGTTTAGGGGATGCCTTCAAATGCCTGTTTCAGAATCATTGAACAGACTGCTCCTGCATGAAAGGGCGAAGACAGTGCCAAAGTCATTGCACTCTAAAACATGTATAAAATTTCAGGCTCTCCATCCTTAACTATTACTTCCATGACTCAAAGGGGAGCAAAAGTATCTTTCTTCTTGATTCATACTTTTTATAAATGCTGTACCTGTCCACAAGCAGTACATACATATTCCACAATTTTTACATATTTATCCAGAAGGAAGCATGAAAAGATGCTGTGTTTTCTGGCATTCATATGGTAGATTGCCCAGGACCAATCTCTTCTCAAGGCCACCTGGAAAGACATAGTCACAACTTTGAGATCCAACACATTGTTGATACTGTCTTACAAAATATTACAGTAATCATCCACAGAAATCCTGAGATTATGGAAAACCTGAAGACCTATTTCAACCTGAGCTGGATTCTAGGTCTTCATACCTTGCTCCTGTAGACACTTAGATTGATTTTCCACTCCAAGTTGAGCTCTTACAATAAAGTGTAGCTCATTTTCTATTTCAGAAAGATCCATGCCTTGAGAAAGATAATCAAGTTCATTGAGACTCAGTGCAGATTTTGTTATCTCTCTACTTCCTTCTCGCAGTTGTCACTGGAGTCTCTTACTGAGATGTAAGATGAGAATTATTCTCTAAAGCAAATTGCTGACAAGATAAAGTCATGCTAGTTGTACAGTGGTGGTTTCTATTTTATTGCATGCCTCAACATTTTTTTTATATTTTATCATATTAAGTGTTCCCTGTAAATCTTCAGTTCTCATGTGTGTCATCTGAAGAACATCTTCCAAAGACTCAATCCCAGTTGCCTRTGTCAGTAAATCTTCATGCCTTGTGTAAAACTGTAGGTGTAGTTCTTTATCCTATTGACTGATCCCATGAGCAAGACTTGCTAATATCTTAGATAGTACAGCTTGACTAATATGAGGATATATAAATTTTTACATCAAAATTTTCAATTAAAAATTTACTGTAACAATCACTCCTACAAGATCAGCACCACAGCTGCAGAAACCAGAGCCCTACTACCAGCCACTGAAATGGGGCTCTATTTTGAATTCTTATTCATTTGAACTGGGAGTTGGGTGCATAATGGGGTCTATAAAACTATATTTTGTTTTCATGCCCAAAAAATAAAAAAAAAAAACACAACCACTACACTACCTAATTTTCCACAGTATGGTGATTATTAAATGAAATAATTTAGGAAAGTTAAGCTAATTGACACTTTGTAGGCAAATAGAAAGTGCTACTTCTTGGTTACATTTTTAGAAGTCTGTAAATGAAAATTTCCAACAATGACACGGAAACTCAGATATGTTTAGACTTACATGTCACTGTCTTTTGAAATGTTGTAGACAGGATCTTTTAAAAGCCTGGAATAGATCATAAGTTATCAAATTGGACTAAGTAGAAGATTTTCTAAAGGAAACACTAAACATTAAAATCAATATTTTAATATAAGCCAAATCTGCCAAGGTCTCACAGAGGTAGTGCCTGTGGATCCAGGCTTTAACGTCTTCTGTATGGATCTGCTTCTAGAAAGGAACCAACATAGAGTCTTACCTCAGTTTAGAAATGTAGCTTCATAAGCAATTAAATACGTGCATACCTTCATATTGACTAATTTTGCATTGTACCAATTGCCCTCTATCTACATAGACTCTGATAAATGACATTTGTGGTAATGAATTTTTTAGAATTCTTTCATAGAAGCTTTGTAGAGCTCCCCCACATGTTTTATTGCAAATGGAATTTTTTCACATACAATATATTCAGTTTATTATTTCCCATCCTCCTAGTCCTCCCAGTTCCTCCCTTCCTATGCCATCCGGATCCACATATGTTTTGTCTCTCATTAGGAAACAAGAAGGCATCTAAGGAATAATAACAAAATAATATAAAATCAAAAAATCATAATGGAACAAAACAAATAGAATAGGGTAAGAAAATCCCCAAAATAGGTATAAATACAGAAAAACACATTAACACAAAGAAAAATTCTGCAAAAGCATAAAATTAGAAGCCATAATATTTATGCATAAAGTCTGTAAGTTTAAAAAATGTCTTGAATCAACATTATGAGTCAAAAAAAGTCCTTCAAAGATGCTGTGGAGTTCATTTTCTCTGAAAATCATGGGTCTACCTATGAGAGGCTTGTTTCCCCAGACACAGTYCCTCAGTGGAAACTATTTTTTTCATTTGCAAGTGGTTATTAGTTAGAGCTGCTGAGTTAGATACAGGGAGAGCATTCAGTTCTATCAGCTCTATGACCTCATCTGTCGAGGGCCATGAATGTTCTGTATATGCTGCCACACTCTCTATGCATTCATAGGTGCATTGGTCATGACCTGTGTTTAGATAGCCTATTTGCTCAGTCGTCTTCATCTGCTTTGGCTCTTATACTCTTTGCCTCCTGTTCTACAGTGTTTCCTAAGTCATATGGGGTGGGATTTGGTGGAGATATCCCAGTATCTTCAAGTTCTCCTTCTTTTCATGTAGTATGGTTATAGGTCTCTGTATTTGTTGCTTTGTACTTTAGGAGGAAGTTTTCTATGATGGATGASCAAGGCCAGATGTATGAGTATAGCATAATGTCACTAAGTTATTTTATTGCCATATTTCTTTAGCAGAACGATAGCATTTGGCTTTCTAGAACTTTCTGAAGCACCACAGTTTCCTAATGAAACATCAGTCTGTATGTCATCACTGATGTAGCAGCTCCCAAGATGTTACATGCTATCTTTTTAGCCTAAACCAAAATCACTGTATATTACTTCTTTCATCAAATACATTAACAATATATCTTCAGTTTATGCTGTTCTTCTCTATGACATACCAAAAGTTTAAAATGACAGTGTGTACCATGATCTCCAGAATAGAAGTATAAACAAGCATATACAAGCTCATTAGATATGTGTCCTTTATGTAGCATCAATCTATTTCTACGTTTAAAAGTATTTCAATAGTAAAATTTTGGAAATGATAAGAGTACTATTTTTATAGTCCAATCGCCTGTTTTAAATGTGTTAGTATTTGATACTGTTTCTACAATCATTTAATCATGCAAATTAAATTATATAGGAGTATTTCTGAGTTCTGAACATAGGCTTTAGGTCTTAGGTCTTCATGTTTCTTCTTTTAAAAAAAAAAGCCATACACATACAACCACTTAATAATCCTGAGAGGCATCTCTTCAGCATTCTGTACAATACAGAGAGCTTTCACTTTGTCATCCTTACTAAGTTACATTTGTGATACACTATAGGATATGCCTATTTTTATTATTAACAGGAAACCATGTATGACAGCATACATCTTAGTCCATGCACATCGGAGGCACAGTTTGGAGGACCAGAAATCATATACACTCTGGTCCATACAGTAAGTTCAAGACATCATCTCAATTCGAACAATGAAAAAGATGCACTAGGAAGAAACTAGGCACCATGGTTTTAGACAGACAAGTAGCCACAGACAAGACGTCACAGAGACATTCGTGATGTCGACCCGCTCTATCTCTTTCCTGTAGGGTGTCAACCAAACAAAAGAACAGTAAGATGAAGCTGTGATTTTCCCTGGTGGTGAAGAAAAGATGAATGATACAAGCATTACATTGGCTGTCACAGTCTTTCTGTATGAATCATATAATACTTTTAAATAACTATCATTCACACCCACTACTATGGCTGCAGACCCTCTCTCCACCTTCCCTTTTATTGATGGATGAGACAGAGTGAGTTCACCCTTARCTTTTGTCAGAAGTGATGGCTCTGCTGCATTTACACTTGACTCATAAGTTGCTCTAAAGTACTATTTCATCCTCCACTGATCATGTGGAATTGAAATTATGAAAATGGAAACATTAAAAAGTAGCACATTGAAGACACTGCTTTCTTGTCTTCATATGTGCTCAGTTATCACCTGGCCCACGCTAGCAACTAACTTCCAGGCTACCAGTAAGACCCTGTTGTTTTAAGAGAGGAAAACTGAATTTTCATTGATTTTAGAACTTTATTTTTGACTTTTTGAGTGGTTATGGTGTGTGGAAAGTTGAATCACCCCTGGTTTCTATGATGGGTACAAGTTGGTAGTATAGTCACTTTGGTTCTTAACAAAAAGAGTAAAGACAAATCTCCTGCCAGTAACATAAATCCAGAGCATCAACAAATGTTGCTCAGACCAAATCACTATGCATCTGCTGTGAAATTGGGCAACATTTCTCTATTCCCATTTCAGTGTTTGTAGGAATTGGTCAGCTAACTGCTGGTAAATAGATTGTATCTGTACGTTCCATTTGCAAACCTATACAATTTGAGGGTACACACACTATGTGATCCCAGGTAGATCAAGCAAATCAATGAAACAATATTATTATTGTTTATGAAATAATAATATTATTTAAACAGTTGTAACATCTACACTTAATTCCTTTTTTCAACTTTCAAATCCTGCAGAGCCATCTTTGAAGAACTTAGCAATAATTGTTTGGGTTAAATAGTACCAAATCATGGGAGTGCTAAAATTTAAATTCAAACTGAGATGAACATTCCTTTAACTGATCCATATTCTATACAGGTGCCTTTACCCAAAACAGAAATGGTATCCTGCACAGGCATTTGGAACACAGTTTTCAGAATATACTAAAGGTTCATGGGTTGAAAAGAACTTGAAGTCACATCAAATCATTCTTCTTAAAACATACTAAGTATACCAATACAGAAAGATAAAGCAAACACTCTTCATTAACTTCCCCTACCACATATTTCTTAAAGTGGGTAGATTCAGAAAATGCCTTGAACTCTTTCTAGAAATAAGGGAGGAAAATTCAATAGTCCATTACGTTAATAATCTAGTAATCTGCAAGAATGGAGGAGATCTCTGAGGCATACACTGAAACTGTGGACTGGATTGTAGGTATGTCCATACCTATGCTATGGATGGGGTTAGGAAGAATTTTCTAATATACAATCATCAATAGCCTACATTTATGCGAGAATCACTTTGAATGTGCACATGGAGAGTTACAAATGATTGGGCTAGGGCTTCCCATCTCTAACAAGCCCTGAAAATGTACTTGTGTAAGGAAATTTCCAAAGCTGGGCATTCAGGAGACCATCAGTCTTTTTCATCTAATGCCTTTACAGAGCAATTGCTTCCTTATAGAATTGTCAGAAAACAGGATTATGTTCCTTGCCTTCATTCTGACTGTTGGACCACCAGCATCTATCACTGTTGCYTAAAACTACATTGTAGAAACCCACACAATCAGCAACAGGAACTGTAGGCAGAATGACTAGACTTTGGCCTTTCATCAGGCTTGTATGTAAGTGTTGCAGGATTTTCCATGTCTACTCACATTAGGACAGTGAAAGGCCAGTGATTGGGCAGGAAAAGGGAAGCAGATTTAGAAGAAGGGGGGCAGACAGGTTGTAGAAGGAGAACCAGGAGAAACAAGATGGCTTCTGGCATGAACCTGTGTGGCGTTAGCCACAAATAGCTATGTTTTTATGAGGTTAGAAATATTGGGTTAAACCTTTTATCAGTATGAATTGGCTCTAAAATTATTTTATTGGCATCTGGTATATTGTGATATTAATAATACATAAATCTGATTGGTAAACTGAGCTTTAAGAGTTCTGATTTACTTGGTTACTTGAATGTGGGTCTACCAATTAAAGGGGTTTATGGCAGAGAGAAAACACAGCTGGGATGCTGTGGGAGCTAGCTGGGAGAGAATAGCTTAGTGGTTAGACCACGCTAAGCAGGACCCACCTGGACATGTTGTTGCAGCCTGACAGGACAGGAGAGATGGCAGGATCCTTTTTAATTAGAGGAAACTCATATTCTGCCTAACATGATAGCAAATAATCCTAATTTCAAATTCGCAGTTTAATTCCTCTGCTCTAAGAGGTAGGCAAATTCCATTCTTCTTCTAACTCAGAGCAGCCTGTAATTTCTCACAGTAGGGGCCCTCAACATTGCTAGACTTTCCTTTGTTACAACATCCAGAGCTTGAGTCATGGGACTCATTTCTGGCACTACTCAGTTACTCACTTAACAAAATAAAAAATAAAATAAAATAAAATAAAACTCTAACTCTCGGGCTAATAATCTTAAATTTCTGGATTTGTGCCCAGCCAGTATGTTCGTTCACCACCTAATGCAGGAAATGTTAAAATTAAAAGAGAGAGAGAGAGAGAGAGAGAGAGAGAGAGAGAGAGAGAGAGAGAGAGAGAGAGAGAGAGAGAGAGAGTACACTCGAATTCTCCATGGGTTCAGACCACAATCCTGTGATTTTGACAACCTTCCAACTGCCCAGTGGTCTGCAGAGTTCACACTGGGTCTCAGAGCTCCTGCCTGGTACAGTCTCACTTGGCAGGTCCCTCTGTTGGCCATTTCTTTGGCAGGGGACCTCCTTCCACACATTGCCCACACACCCATGATCTGCCACCTCTCCACCCAATTACCAGGTAGAAGCATGACTCTTAAAGCTTAATAGTTAGCCAATTAGATTTATGTATCAAAAAATCACAATTACATGATGCCAATACAGTAATTTCAGAGCCAATTGATAATGATAAAAGCTTTTTTATTAGATATTTTCTTTATTTAAATTTCAAATGTTATCCCCTTTCCTGGATTCTCCTCTGAAAGCCCCCTATCCCCCTCCCCTCCCCCTACTCACCCACCCACCCATTCCTGCTTCCCTGTCCAGGCATTCTCCTACACTGGGGCATCAAGCCTTCACAAGACCAAGGGCCTCTCCTCCTAGTGATGTCTGACAAGGCCATTATCTGCTACATATGCTCCTGGAGCCATGGGACCTTCCATGTTTATCCTTTGGTTTGTGGTTTAGTCCCTGGGAGCTCTGGGTGGGTACTGGTTGGTTCATATTTTTATTCCTCCTATGGGGCTGCAAACCCCTTCAGCTCTTTGGGTCCTTTCTCTAGCTCCTCCATTGGGGACCCTGTGTTCAGTCCAATGGTTGACTATGAACATCCCCCTCTATATATTTGTCAGGCACTGGCAGAGTTTAAATAACCCAATATTTCTAACCTTGTAAAAGCATAGCTTCTTGTGGCTAGTAAATGTCACACAGGTAGACATCCAAGGCTATCTTCCTCCTCCCCACTTCCTGTGACCTCTCTTGTCTCTCCAATCCCTAGCTCTGCCTCCCCTCTCCTGTCCAGTCACAGGCCCCCCACTGCCCCAATGCAATTGGACTGGGAAAATCTTGCAACAGTGACAGAATTTTTTGTTTGAAAATTCAGAACAGATTCATATTTTTTCAGCTATGCTACTTGTTATTGTTAAAGTTTTGTTTTATGTATATGATGATCTTTGCTTTATTACGCTTATTTGATTGAGCCCAGTCAAATATGTAGGCTGTATGTGGTGGTTTGCCAACTAGGAATGGCCYCCTAGACATGTGTTTGAATGCTTGGCCCATAGGGAGTGGCCACACTAGGAGGAATGGCCTTGTTGAAGTAGGTGTGGCTTTGATGGAGGAACTGCGTTACTGTGAAGGTAGGCATCGAGATCATATATGCTCAAGCTATGCCCAGTATAGCAAATGTTTTTCCTTGATGCCTGTGAGTCAAGATGTAAGTGTATTGACTCAATCTCCAACACCATGTTGGCCTCTGTGCTGTCATGTTTTCCACCATAATGATAATGGATGATACCTCTGAAAATGTAAGCCAGCTCCAATTAAATGTCTTTATAAGAGTTGCCGTGGGCATGAAATATCTTCACAACAATAAAACCCTAAGACAGTACGCCTAGTAAAATATCTTCTACTTCTAACTTGAATATTTCTTTCTTCCCCATATCGCTTGTTCCAAAGACCTAACAATTCTTATTGTATTCTTTTGAATACAATAAGATAACTGATAATTGACTATATTATGTTGTCCTCTATAATATAAAATGAGGCTATCTTATTTTATTTTTRTTGGACCAAGGTTTTTAAAATGTAGGAAAGTGTCCATTGTGCTTGGACACATATGGAAGATGCATTATAGGATCCTGGGCTGCAGAGTAAGAAACTGGGGCAGCTGACCTATTATGTATAACTAGAGGTCAGAGGATGAGGTGAACGTTGATTATAACACCTCCAGTTCTCAGAAGCCTGGTCAACTGCTGACTGCACCATTCTAAGCCTGGAATAGTAAGTTAACATGCACAAGACCTGTCTTTCTTCACAAAGTTTCTTCCCCCAATGCCTCAGGAAATTTGTATGGGAAAGAGGCTACCCTGTGTTTCCTTAGCTTTCTCTAGTTTTCTAGCCCTAATTCAGAAGAGTTTCCTATAAATTTACTATTATTTGGAAGTCCTTCAAAACACTTTCCCCATATATTACAAATATCCATTAGTAATATGTGTGGATTAAGTATGTAATGAATTTAGGTTAGACATCAAGTAGAGACCTGAGGGCAATAAAGAAATCCTCACAAAAGCAAGGAAAAAAATAAGAGCTTTGCTGCACTAAGTTTATCCCATGTGGTTAGAGAATAAATGCATCCTTCCCTTTCCCCCTCCAAGGTCTGTGATTCACACACCTGCTAGAGAAGCCCAAGATGACCAAAACAGGTGTCATGTGGCAGTATGGATTACACTTGCCTTCATATTGTTTCATTGAAAACAAGACACAAAAACTCTTACTTCCTCATAATTTCTTTCACAGATTTATTAAGACAAAAATTCAATGTGAATTTAAGCCTTCACATTTATTCTTTTTCTTAAAAGCTTTCATTTTGCTGTGTGATGAATATTGGACTCCAGTGGATTATCTGGATAAAGAGAATTAGCTGAGGTTTGCATCAGTCAAGAGACTAAAGTCACCAGAGGCTTTAAGGGAGTGCCTTACAATATAAGTAGGACTAATCTCCTTCAAGCATTGACTTTCAAGAAAGAGAATTTTCTCAAGACCAGTGTTTTTAATCAGAGAGATCTACGAGATTGAAAGTAATGCCAGTGATAAGGGAAGCCTGCTGTATAAGAGGAACTAGAGTGAGCAAGCAGCCAATGATATGATTCTCAATGAATGTGAGAGGCTGGGGGACAGATGAAGAAGTCAGTTGGATCACCGAGCTACTTCTAGCTCAGAAACTGCTATTCAAAGCCATCCCTGCCTTAAGAGAAAATGTACCTTTTGGAGGGCACTGAGTTTTTAGCTGGAGGAAGGCACCATTGAGATGCTGCAGATGTAGACCATGCCCTAATGTTTCCAGTGTTTCCATTTTCCATGCCAAAGACATCTGTGCCAGCTACAAAACAAGTGATATTATTCCAGCCTGCCTTTGTAGAGGGAAAGAAGAGTGAGGGATGTACTTTATCTGAGATGATGGGGCACCAGTAAAAGCAGATAAGGTGAACAGAAAATGAAACAAGAAATGTCCCCAGCCAGAAATTGTGGGAGTCTGGCAGTGACCTATACTTCTAAACTCATACCTTTTCTCTAAGAAGCAGGAAGGAAAATACTTCTTGAATGTCTGCCTTTGGAAACAAAAAAGTAAATTGTTTGTTTGGTGTTATGTAATTTATGGGATAATAAAGTAAAGAAAGCAAATGTCTATCTTTCAGACATATTTCCTTGTGGTTATGTACAGTTTGTTACATGATTTTCTTTAGTATCTACACACACACACATAATTTTCACTGTGAAAAGTGCAATTCATAGCTAAATTCGTTTCCAATCTTGATGTGATTTGCCTTTAAAACACATAAGAAATGGGCTTAGACCCTGATGGAAAATTGTTGTGTCAATACTTTGCTAGCCAGGTCACTGTTAGCAGAGGCTAAATGTGATGCCTTAATAAAAATGGAACTTCTTATAGTTAAGCTTATATTAGGATTTCAGAAGTGCATTTCTTTAAATTCTTAATATTGCGTATTTAAATGCAAAAACTAATGTTTCCATTCCTGCCCAAGATCATGACTGAGCACCTAGAATACGAAAGCATAGGATCAAGTGTCTACCCACCAGGGAAGCCTCCTGAATGCTCCCATCTAAAGACAGGTTCAGTGGGTTTTGTGAAGTGTTGACATGCAGCCAACTGCACTGAAAACTAAAGTGCTCTAGTAAGCCCTGACAAAGTTAAGCCACATTTTAGCAAACTAAGAGTAACCAGTCACTTCCTTTTTACATGGTAAGTTCCTAGTTACATCCTAGAACCCAGCTCAATTTCACTTTTCCTGGAACATTTTCTTGTTCTGTCTGAGACATTTTGAAACAGATAACCACAGAATTTACTTTATTTCTTGAGCACCCCACTGCACTATAAATTCCATTACAATAACATATTTACCATCATTTACCATCTAGGATAACTGTGTGCAAACCATTTCTGTTCAAAGACAGGTAGCAAATATACATGAGATCTTGGGGACCATACTGTGTCTGCATCATGCTTCTATTTAACTTGTCTGTAGCACAAAAAGCCAAAAATATAAAGCCATATGCAATATATAATCAAATGGGTGTGGCTGTGTTTTAGTAAATATTTACCTGCAAAAATATGTGATGTACTTGGAACAAAATAGTTCTTCAGATAGTAAATCTATCTAAATTGCTAGCTAAGCTCATGTTATTCTGAGGTCAGAAGATGTCTCTGAGAACCTTTGTTTAGTTATTGGATTATTTTGTGACTTGATATAGTGCAGGGAAAAGGGTTGAGCAAGTCTTCATTTCTGGCCATAAGAAGGAGGCAACAGCACTAGGTGTGGTCAGGGGAAGTTGGAGAGGAACATTTGCAACACGTGTGCATGAGAAAACTGAGCAACTCTAGAACAGTACTTTGAAGCTGCACCTCAGCATCATCTTCAAGACTTGTGAGAACAGACTTCCTGGGGTTCACTCCTGAGTTTCCCGATTCTGGTATTGGCTCAAAGATTTGCATTTCTATCTTGTCCCAGAGTAATACTAAAGTTTTTGGTTGAGGCTATGCTGTGAGGCCAGCAGTCATAAAAAGATAGGACAAAGTTTGATATCTGGAAGGCATTAGCATAGGAAGTGAATGGAATTGAAAGACAATCAATGACAGAATGCAAGTCATCAAAAAGCACAATATGTATATAAATTTTACTTAAAGCAAATGACTTACAAGCTTTTGAGACTAAAATGATTTGTTCTTTGATGGACCCTTGACAGTCTCCTCCTATGATTGAGTTTTGGTACCCACCTGTTCTCATTCCATGCCTGACTCCTGAAGCATCTCTTGGGTTAGGGCCAAGCTCTTTTGTTTTAGTGATATCCATTATACATCATATCACTTTTTTTTTTGGAGCTCCTGTCCTCCATGAAAATGGCACTCTCACCTTTGGTCTATATATCAGATTTGAGCATCTGAGCCTTCCTTATCCATAGTATTATCAGCAGATTGTTTTCCTTCTAGGCTAGGAAAGCTATGATCTCTAGGCAACATTAGGAAGGCCATTGTGATTAAGCAGCTCCATCCCCATACACTATGAGAAAAATATTAGCAAAAATAATTCCATAAATAAGACAAACATAAGAGGCCTCAAATCTCTGAAACATCGAGATTTATGGTTAATATTTGTGGTAGAAATTTTGTGCACATTTTTGCAATTACAGTCAGAGGCATTACTCAGCCGAGACCGCTCTCTGCTCTGCTTCCTTTCTTACAGCATCTCTCTCCACTCTCCTTATTATCTTTGGCATGGTTTTTAGTATTAGCAATTATGTTGAAAGCCACTATTCATTGAATGTTCCCTACAGTGTTTCATGTTTATTTCCTTATTTCATTCTCCCAGCCATTGCTGGTCGTGCTGCTGCATCTCCATTTCAAAGAAACTCAGAGACTAATTAGCTTGCCGAAGATCAAAATGTTAATAGGCAACAGTGAATTACTCCCAGACCTGACAGGACACAACCCATTCTCATGGAGGCCTAAGCATTCTAGAGTTTTCCTTTTACAGATGAGCAGCGGAAAAAAAAAAAACAACAATAGCAAAACCTGCACAAATACTAGAATTTCAAAGTCTTTTCCTTTGATTGGGCATAGTTATAGATAGGAAATAACAAGATTATCAAGGATTTGCAAGTACAGAAACATCTTAGAGCTCCCATGTCCCTAATCCACAGCAGATGAGACTTGTTCACCTGTGGAGATCCACTCACAAATGTCCTTGCATAGTACACTGCTAAGGGAAAACTTCACCAGGACTCCTACAGTTTTCCCCACATCCTTGGCTTCCTGCCAAAAGTAGTGAACCATGCTGACTCTTAAATAAGAATGCTTTCCTCAATAAGCCACAAAGAGTGGGCATGAGTAACAGAAAGTTAGTACAAGTTTCAGGTACTGGTCATATTCTCTAGCAGAAGCACCAAAGAAGTACAAGGACATGTCTGAACTGCAGATTGTGATCTGTTATCTCTTTTGTTTTTATTTTGCTTTTCTCATTCTGTTTTGTAACCTATCTGTTTCTTGGACTATTACTGAAAACCTATGAGGATTACCAGAATGTCTCACCTCATCATGGATGATGATCTCATGAAAGTTACACCATGGAGCCCCCTTTCAACCAGCTTCCATTTCCTGCATTTCTAGAAGTTCCCGATTATTTGTGAGGGTGTGTGATCATTTATGTGTATGTGTTTTTGTGCACTACTTGTGACTGGTGCCTCCAGAACCCAGAAGAGGGTGCAAGATCCCCTGGGACTGCAGTGACAGATCTTTGTGAGATTCTCCATTTGAGCACTGAAAATAGAAATTAGGACTTCTTCAAGAGCACCCAGTGCTCCTAAGCACTTAGTTATTTATCCAGCCCCATAAGTAATCATATTAATTGCTTATTAACATCCATACAATTCCCATAACATGAGGGAAAGCCATGAAAGTAAGCTACCACACTTATACAAGTGTTCTTGGATCTACTAAGCAGAAACAATTATTGATTAAAAAGTTATTCACAAGCTGGGCGGTGGTGGCACAGGCCTTTAATCCCAGCACTTGGGAGGCAGAGGCAGGAGGCAGGTGGATTTCTGAGTTCGAGGCCAGCCTGGTCTACAGAGTGAGTTCCAGGACAGCC
>BDUI01003292.1:0-14310 GCA_002335545.1 Apodemus speciosus | reverse complement strand
TAAAAAAAGACTCCATGAACTTGAAAGAGAACAAGTTGAAGTATATAGAAAGTTTGAAGGGAGTTAAGGAAAACAGAAAATGATGTAATTATAATATGTTTGAAAGGCATTATAGTTGAAGGGGGATGTTGGATGCTTTGCTCCTATGAAAGCATGCATGGTCCCTTAAAAAACCACGAAAGCTAGTCCTCATTGAGAAGGTACTCATGTCAGTGCCAGCTCCAGGTCCCTTGGCCCTTTGTCTGAATGGAGTACACAGTGTCTTCAGCAATAGGAACTTACCTTCCGCCTTTGCTGGGGGTGGAGTGACAAGCAGTGGAATAGCATAGTCCATGTTTTAAGTGTGTCCTCAACACCACTCCAAAATAACCACTCCCAAGAGGCCTTCTCGTGCCTGGTAGTAGCATTCTCATTAAATGGACTTTGGCTCTTGGAGGGAGCATTGTCAGTACAGATGAAAAACATATTTTAAACTATATATCTATATTTCTACACAGACCTATTGGAATTATAGGGTTATCAGTTTCTTTATCTGTGTGGTTCTTTTGGTTTTGTTGTTGCTGCTGTTGGTATGGTAGATAGGTAATGATTTCTGATGATTTTTCAGACTTCTTCCTCTTATTTTACCCTTTCTCCCTTCCTTTATATTTATGTGCCTCCCCATGCCTAGAGTCACTGTGCTTATTTCAGTTTAATAATCAGATCACGTGGACCCTTCTATTCCCTTCTCTATTGCTCCTCAAGCGCCCTTCCCTGACTTCAGTTGCCCTTCACTCTCCTTGTTTCTGTAGTTCCTCCAGGATAAGTACTCAGATGGGAGTATTAGATGCTAGGAACCTGAGTAAAGGGAGAACATGGGACATATGAACTTGGAGTCTGATCAATATTAATCCTTTAAAAATATTTTAGAGTGGGGCTGGAATGATGGTTCAGTATTTAAATGTGTTTTATACTCTCGTAGAGGATTAGAGTTTGGTTCTTAACTCCTGGTTGTAGCTCGCAACCACCTTTAACTCCAGAATGTGAACCCAACATTCTCTTCTGGTCTCCATACCCACACATAAATACAATTAAATAAAATTAAACTTTTACAAATATAAAGTAATCATTTTTCACTGAAAATGCCTGTGCAAACAGTCAAGTAAAATTGCGTAGGTGTTACAGTTACTATGAAGTGAAATTGAGAAATTATGAAAGGGAGACACATATACTGTAAATAAAATGTGTCCAAGACACTTATACCAAGGGAATATTGTACTGCATCACAATACAAATAAGATGAAAGTTATGAAAATGTAAATAAAGAAGAATAAGCAAAAATGTACAAAAGAGATTAAGACAGTAACTTGGTAGGTTGAGTTCTTGTTTTACAAACTTGATGATCTGAGTTCAGATCTACAGAACCCAATTAAAAGCCAGCCTATCTGTGTGGCTCTCTTTTTGCAGTGCTTGGGAGGGAGCAGGTGATACATGGGTCATAATACAGAGGAAAAGGTAGAGGAAGATACCTGTCAATGTTCTTTGGCCCCCACATATACAAATTGGAGGAAGTCTACGCATACATACACACACACACACACACACACACACACACACACACACACACACACACACCTAATCTCTCAAAATGTCTATACTAAGAGCAAAATGTTAAAGAAATCAAAACCATAAAACTACAAAGATCGAGTTCAAGGAGTAATGATTTAAAAATGGAGTTGTGGGTCTGCAGAGATGGCTCAGTAGCACTGAGTACGAGATTCTCTTTGAGAGGACCTGGGTTGGGTTCCCAACACTACCATGTTTGCTCACCACTCTCAATCAGTTCATATATCATTGACACCTACTTCTGGCTTCCTTGGTGCCCAACATGATCATGTTACACAGATAAATATTCAGGCAAAATACCATACAAGTAACATAAAAACATATAAATAAATAAATAAATAAATAAATAAATAAATAAATAAATAAATAAATGTTGTGGCAAAGAAGATGGTTCAGCAGTTAGGAGCCCTTTCCATTCTTCCAGAGAACCCAAGTTTGGTTTCCAGCCCCAAGTCAGTGATTCACAGGTGCTTATAACTACACCTCCATAAAACCAAATTTCTTTTCCTGGCTTCCAAGACCATTCACATGTGCATGTGCACACACACACACACACACACACACACACACACACATTCACACCATTCACCCTCACACACAAAATAAAAAACAAATAAATATGAACATTAAAAATATTTTAAAGCTAATTATGACACACAGAAGTATAACTGTAATCCATCATAATATTAAGACAATTTTTGAAAATGGTTATCACATAATCATCTTTAATTAGAGAGTAATATTTTAAAAAATGATATAGAAAAATGATTGCCACAGTATCCTTGCAAGTGTAGTTGAATTAATCCTAAAACTTTGTAAAGAATGAGTACAATTGATATTTCAGGAATCAATGACTGTTCAGTATTATTCAATCTAATCAGCCACATGAAGAAATAAGTATCTTTAATACATCGTAATACATTACTGTAGGGTGACTGGTTTGCCTGATAATGCTTTTAAAGATTCTGTGAAGTGTCTTACCTAGGTAATAATACAAAACATTTTGTAAAAATGAAAGTCGATGAAGAGATATAAAATTATGATAGCAAACCAAGGGATTATTTAAAAGAACCCACAGTGAAAAGATGGAATTTAAGCTTTTGTTTAATGACATTTATAAAAAGATAACTCAAGTCCATAGAAAGTAGTTTATTCTGACAAACTCTACCACTGAACTAATATAAAAACTAATATATAGTTGGGGACTCAGAGAAGAACTAAGATAGCAATATTTATATGTCAGGATTGTGAGCAGTAATAAAAATGAAATACTTTTGGAAAACAATAGTCTATCATAAGTTCAAATTATCATTATAATATCTTATAGGTACTTGGCATTCGACAATAATTATTCAGCATAACAAAAGCTAAGATAAATTAATCAGGCTACTTGTAAAACACATAAACACATATACAAGTTGACCAGCAGTACAGCTCACAGAAATTCAGTTGCTAATTCCAATGTGTTACAATAACTATAATTAATTTATGTGGTTAAATTCATGACAAAAAATTTGGTCAGATGAATATAATTTAAATAAGACTGAAAATGGAAAACCTAGAAAAGGAAAAACAATAATCAAATCAAGGAATCATAAGCTGAGCAAAATAATATAAAATAGGGGATAATTATCAGGCAGAACATAAGTAAATAGACAATGTCTCAAGTCCAGATTAAGAAACAAAAATAAATAAATAAACTGTGCCAAGAATATGACACATCAAAATATCTTGCATCATAAATGCTACAGAGATCCCAGAAAGAGTAGAAGACAAAAAAAAGAAACACAATATATGTTATAGATCAAAAAAGTCATTTAAACTGTGCAAAAGATATTATCAAGGTTAAGATCAACTTCCAACTGGACAGGATCTAACATCACTGAGCAGATGCATCGCTGGGCCTGATTATATTTGGATTTCTACACTGAGTTCATTAAAATGCAACAAGATACCTTAAATGTGAGCAAAACATCACCATGAGCTAGCATCTTGGAATGAAAATAGGAGGAGAGCTGAGCACATGCTCGTCTTCCTCTGCTTCTTAACTTCATGAATGGAGATTCTCCTCAGACTCCTGCCATGGCTTTCCTACCATAATGGACTAAACCATCACAATACAAGTTAAACAAGCCTCTCATCCTTAATTTTCATTTGCCAGGTATTTTGCCATAACAATAAGAGAAAGTCACTAATCCAGATTTGATGCCAAGAAATGTGTCTGTTATGATAAACTTGACCATATACTTCTTAGTCCTTATGATCTGATTTGAAGGAGTTACATAGCAGACTTTGAGATCCTGGAGTAGGAATGCATAATGGTACAGAGATTAATGGATCTTTCTGCTGAGGGCTTGAAAAACCAAAATGCCAATGAAAGAGAGCGGAGAATGCAGAAATGGCTCATAAGGTTTTAGGTAGAAAAATGTATCGGGATCTGGACTAGAACTTATTGATATTTTTCTTCAAGAGTATGCTGCATTCTGCTCATTTCCTGAGAAACTATTTAAAACCCAATTCAAAAATTATAGACTAAATTATTGGTGGAAGAATTTTCAGGACAGGATAGCATAGAGGCTGTCATGGCTACTCCTCACTACTCTTATCCAGGTTTGCAATAAAAGAAGAAAATGGCAGCACAAAAAGATAAGAACAATATTTCATTTAACTGGGAATAATGAAGGGGGTTGAAGTTAAAGACCTGGATAGAGCTTAGGATTCAGCTGTAATTGTTAAGATCAGTGCCATTAAATTAGGACAAAAATCAAGTGGCCCTGAAGGCAAGACTTCACTCATCAAATATTCTCTATCTCATAAACATCTGAATTCATTTGAAATGAGAAAATGTAAACTAATAATGCCACTGAAGATGTGCGTCACTTAAAAACAACCAGCAAGGAATGCGCATTCCCATAATCATCCTGGGAGGCACATAGAGGCCAGTAAATCTTTGTGTTTCATGGTCAAGCTACATCATTACCTACGCTAGAATACAGCAGTAACATCTTTATAGTAGTGATTTTATAGGTGTGAAATATTCGATATTAATGGGGTCATAAAGACTTGACATTAAGGTTATGGGGAGCTGGTGTCAGGCAATGTATGATGGACAAGGTCGAATTTCCTACCAAAAAAAAAAAAAAAAAAATCCTGAGCAGAAGGTATAAAAGTGTAAGAAAAAATGATTTACAGTGAAGACCTCATGATGTTGGAGATACATACTGAAGAAAGCTACAAACATGGAATGAGAGCAGGAGGCTCTGTACTGCAAATAGCAGTCTGATGGCAAGGGCTACCAAAGCCTGTGTGATCCCAAATAACCACAACACAGTTCTCAGATGCTCATCAAGGAGCAACAGTATTTGTTATGTACCCTCCAGGCATTTGGTCCTACTTTAGCTCAAAAACTACTTGCTAAGTCCCCATTCCTCTCTAGTAGAAGAGACTTTCAAATCGATGATGTTGCATATTGGAAATTTATAACTTACATTTTTGTTAAAGGAAAGATTTAGGACATTATTTTCTGGTTCCAGCATAAAATGTCATCATGGGGCACATGAGTATACACACAGAAGGGAATATTAATATTTCTTTGTATAAGCCTCCTTAGAGAATATGTATATATATATATATATATATATATACACAAATGTTTATACATATATACACCAATATGTATATACAAAAATTAAAATTAAAGCAAATAAAATGAAAATAATAATGTAGAAATCATCACTGGTAAATTGAATAAAATTAGAAAGGACACATAAGTAGGTTATACTTACTACATGAGTATTGAGCCCAATAATAATCTCTTAAGAATAAAATTAACAATGGCCATATAGTCTCTCAAATATCTGACAATGGAGTCATAGAGATGACTCAGTAGTGAAGAATCATTCCTGCTCTTCTAGAAGACTCCAATTGAGTTTCTATTTCCTAACTCAGGATGCTCATAACTGCCTATCACTGCAGCTTCTGAATAGATAACCCATTCTTTCAGACTCCACGATGATCCATAGATGTGTACAAAATGTACTCACAAAATACATATACAAAATAAAACTTAAATTATACACATCTTACAGTGCCTACACAATGATTCGCTCAGTGTATAGGAATTATGCTACCTAATGAAGGATCTCTTTGACTTAAATTCTGGGACTACTGGATCTCTGTGGTAGCAAATCCTAAAATTCTTAATTTTTCTAAAAGAAAGGTAACCTTACTACAGATGCAACTTCTTTGCCTTAAAATCACATTTGCAAAATAGTTGAAAATCCCTTTATGAAATAAGTACCCAATAACTAGCCCAGAATAAATATATTTACAAGAAATGGATAAGAGTTTCCCAAAGAAAAATAATCTCAAAGAATAGATCCTCTGCATCTGATGTTCATTATTATCACTGATGGTGAAGCCCATTCTACTTACCTACCCTTGCTAGTGGCCATATAGGAGCACTGCCCAAACCATTTAACTGAACATCAGATACTGCCTAAGGTTCAGTTTTTATGTTCACCAAGACAAAGGAAAGTGTTGCAGAGGCAGCCCCAATGGTACAATGTTTGCCTTGCAAACATGAGAATCTGGGAGGACACAATGTTGAAGACAAGAAAGGAAGGCATGTGAAAGATGTAAATACACTAAGATGTAAATTCTCCAAAAACATTAAATTGTAGAAAGCAATACATTATTAATACTATGTGGTTGCAAGGCCCTTGTATTTTCTGGTAGATGTCCAAAGCAAGAATATATTTTAAATACTAAAAGTATTCATTTTTATCAAATAAAAATACTAGAATAAACATTAAAGAGTTAAAACTTAAAAGATAATAAACGTGGAAAATGAATTGTTGAAGATTTGAAAGCCAAAACTATGGCAAGAGGGAATAAGAAATGTAATGCAGACTATGTAGACCAATAGAAACAAAGTGTTATTCTAGTAAAAATGTTACAGTGGAGTTAAGCCTATATGAACCAGTAACCTATAAAAGGATTAAGTACTCTAATTAAACAATGTAATATCAGCAAAGGGATCTGATATAGAGTCCTTTCCCTCTTTGCACACAATGGTTAGACAAAAATTAATAGAAAAAAATCTTTTGTGAGAAATCCAGAGAGCAGTGAAGAGGTTTCTGGCACTCTGGGAAAGTAAGCAAAAGGGGAACACATGAAACTGCTTGCTACAAGCACTTACCCTGGAAGAGAGCCATATAGTCAGGAGGATAGATTTAACTGCAAGCATCTCCCTAGAGAAAGAAGAAAAGTCTGTAATATAGTTAATGCTCTAAATTTGGAATGTGGGCTTGCCAGAGGAAATGGTTTCTGTCTTGCTTGAATCTGAGTGCTGATAGGAAAAGGTCCAGGTTGGAAGCCATCTTGAAAAAGGTAATGAATGATTTAAATCAGTGTGTGCTCACTGGCCAAAGACCTTCCCCAGCGTTCTGTAGAATAACTGGGGAAACGTCAACTAAGTTTCAGTTTCTCCCCAAAAAGTGAACTAATTAAAGCATATGTCAGATGCTCTGCCTTTTGATGGATTCCTGAGGGATTGGCTTCTTTTTCACCAGTTCAAAGCATTTACACATCCTAATATGCATTACATGCACATGGTACATTGTCCTAGTTTCATTTCTATTACTATAAAAAAATCACTCTGACAAGAAAAAACTAAAGGGGAGATTACTTTATCTCACAATCCCAGGTCACAGTCCATTATTTTGGTGTAGTCAAAGCATAGGGAACTTTACATAGCTAGTCATGGAGCATCTGCTAACAGGAGTAGAGAGAACTAGATAAATGCATCTTTCCTTGCTTGTTTGGTCTGATCGTAATCATCGCCCCACTCTCATAAAGCTCAAGGCCCCATGCCTAGAGAATGAAGCTGCATGCTGTGAGCTGAGTTTTCCTACATCAAGTAAATTAATTACGACAATGCCCCAAGCCAACCCAGGGTAGACAATTCCTGATTAAAATACTCTCTTTCCATGTGATTCTAGACTGTCATATGTTAACAATAAAAGCTAGCCATCACACTCTACCTCAGTTCAATTTAACATATAAACACAGTGCCTTTAAGTCATAACTTTTCATTCCTTATCCCCAAAGTCTCATAGTTTGTGTCATGAGGAATATAGGTTAACTTAAAGCCCTGTTTCTTTACAAATCCAAAGACTTTTAAACTTCCAGTTTCTTAAAAACATCCAGTTTCTTAACTCTGGGCTCTGTGAAAATTTAAAACAATGTATATACTCCAACCTATGAGAGCACACAGAAAACATTCTTCTTCCAAAGGGAATGAAGGGGAGCATTTCCAGGAATGATCAGATAGAAATATATAACAGTGAAAATATCAAATCCAGCATCCTTGACTCATTATCTAGGCTCCCGAAAGTTTTAATAGACCAAACTTCCATCTTTGCCAAATGCAGTACACAGCTTCTGTCTTGGATTAGGCCTGAACCACTCTCCTTAGGTTTCCTTGGAAACTTCCCATGGTCCTAACATCTCCAGTATCCTATGATCCATTGCAAGGTGGCTTCATCTTTACAATTTAATGCATTGGCCACTCTGGCCTCTCAAAAAGGATTCTAAATCTGCCAAATGATGCCAGGCCTTAGCTGTTCTCAATTACCTTTTCATCAATCTAGGTCTTCAGCCCATAGASTAATRTTACTCTCATATCGTTCAGGACTGCTTTCCTAAGGAATGGTGCTGCTCAAAGGCCAACACAATATAGAAAATCCCATTGAGATGCACTCCTGTAGTGATTCTAGTTGTGTCAAACTGACAAAGCTAACCATCACAACCACAGGTAGACATTCTTATTTATAGTACCTTGCTCATCTTAACATAACACAGCCATAAAAACAGCCACCAGCTTCACCTTGGAAAAATAACAAGAAAGCACTGAAACTTGTGTCTGGTTTGCAGACACTAGAGAGGTTGTCTGGAGAGCTGGTGAGTGCTTAAGTGACTCAGAAAAATGACAAGGGTAGCCATACTCTTGATACCTGATAACCCCCACACGCACAAAAAAAAAAAGACAATAAATGAGAATTGACAGTGTGTGACAGCACAGCAAGTAAATATAAATGGAAAAATAGAATCCCAGTGCCTGACCAAAACCAATGAACACCCCCCCAAAAAACATAATTATGTATTTATATTCACACATCACACTTGCATAAATATACACTTATGCACACACACACAAACACACACACACAAACAAGCACACAAACAGGAAATATATCCTCAGAAAAGTTGTGAGGGACCTTATATTCTAACCAGATTTATAGGTGAAGCTTTTCTATAAAAGTATAACAATAAAACAATAAAAGGATGTAAAGTATAAAACGAGCTAACAGCTTTTTCTTTTTACTTTTATTAGATATTTTCTTATTTACATTTCAAATGTTACCAGCTTTCCTCATTTCCCCTTCGAAAACCTGCCTATCTTATTCCCCTCTTCCTCTACTCACCAACCCTCCCACTCCATTGGAGCATTGAGCCTTCACAGGTCCAAGGGCCTCTCCTCCCACTGATGTCTGACCAAGCCATCCTCTGGTATCCATGTGGCAGAATACATGAGTCCCTCCATGTGTACTCTTCGGTTGGTGGTTTAGTCCCTGGGAGCTCGGAGAGTACTGCCTGGTTCAGATTGTTGTTCCTCCTATGGGGCTGCATACCCCTTCAGCTCCTTGGGTCTTTTCTATAGCTCCTACATTGGGGACCCTGTGCTCAGTCCATTGGTTGGCTGAGAGCATCCACTTCTATATTTGCACTGGCAGAGCCTCTCAGGAGACAGCTATAACAGGCTCCAGTCAGCAAGCATTTGTTGGCATCTACAATAGTGTCTAGATTTGGTAACTGTTTATGGGATGGATCCCAGGTGAGGCAGTCTCTGGATGGCCTTTGCTTCAGTCTCTGCTCCACACTTTGTTTCTGTATCTCCTTCCATGGCTATTTTGATCCCTCTTCTCAGAAGAACCAAAGTATCCACACTTCGGTCTTCCTTCTTGAGCTTCATGTGGTCTGTTAACAGCTTTTTCAAATGTACAAACACCAGCCGAAAGAGTCAAGCACCATTGAAAAATATGAATCATGACCCCCACAAGAAATGACAAATGAAAACTCTAGAAAGCAGTCCTGAAGTAGAGCTTTATGAATTGCCTGACAAAGTGGTCAAATTAACAGTTTTGAAAAGTTTTCATTGAATTAAGACAATAGTAGATGAAAATGGACATACAGACAAAATGTTAGAAAATATTTCTAAAGCAGAAATAGAGCTGAATGGCACAATTGAATTGATTGTTTACATTAGAAAAATCAAAAGGAGACTTCATCAAATACAAGAAAAATTGGTAAGCTCACAATGTATTTGAAATTATCCAGTCAAGGGAACAGAAAGAAAAAAAGACTATACAGAATAAGAAGATAGGAGGTTGACAGAATACCATCAATTCACAAAGTATGCAGTAGAAAATAAAAGGAGGAGGAGGAGGAAAAGAAAAAGAAGAGGAAGAAGAAGAAAGAAAGAAAGAGAAAAAGAAAAAAGAAGAAAGAATGAAGACATGGGAGTATGCTTACCTAAACCAATCAACAAATAAAAACTTTTAAAAATCTGTTTTAAGAAATCAACATCCAGGTGTATAAACAAACAAAAATATAAAAAGCTCTTTAAAATACAACTCAAGGAACACTAGACAGAGACAGCCTTCAATAAAGCATCAAAACTCAAAGAGAAAATTGTGGAAAAAAAAAGAAAATTGTGAAAGCAATAAAATATCTCCATACCACAAATGCAGGACCCTCAATAAGGCCACCATTGTGTTCTCAGCAAAGCCTTACAAGCCAGAAGACATAGCAACGATATGAACAAGGTTCTCATGGGAAAAGTCCCAACAAAAATTTTTTTAAATGCACTACCTAGAAAAACTGTGTTTCTAAAATGAAGGAAGAATGAAATATTTCCCTAGATAAACAGAAGCTGAAAGAGTTCTCACCACTAGCTTTATCAGAAATTCTAAAAGGAAAGATTCAACTTGAAATGTAGGGTATAGCAAAGGGATACAAAAAGATGTAATAGTATAAAGATGTTCTTAGAGGTAGCTATATAGATATAATAAAGAGTTTGTTATATATATATATATACATATATATATATATATATACTTCTGTAATATAAAAAACTACCATATGCACACAAATCACTGTTAATCCTGCAATTGAAGTCTAGTGGCAAATGGAGAAAGGTAAATATAAATACAAAGTATGATAATAGATGCACAATATGCAAGATATAATTTTTGACATCATTAATCAGTTTTTAATTGTTTAAAGTATTTAACTGGGGAAAGAAGAGTGAACAATTTTTCTATGTGAACATACTTATGTTGTTAACTAAAATAGTTTTTTATAACTGTAAGTTGTTTTTCAAGGAACTCTAAATTAACCAAAGAAATATACATGTAAAGGAAACACGAAGTAAAGCAAGGGAGAAGACTTGTACAAGGGCATATTGGGTAAAGACCTTTGCTGCCTAGTCTGGCAACCTAAGTTTGATTCCTGAGACCTATACAGTAGAAGGAGAGAACCAGCTCCTCCAAATTTTCATGTGATGTCCACATATGCACTAAGAAACACAAGACCCATACGTTGAATAAATAAGAGTAATTTAAAAGAAAAAAGGAGTAAGAGAACAAACCATGCCATTATGAAAAAGCTAGAGAAAAGAGAGACAAATGGAGAGTGATCACATCTGTAATCACATCTGTAATATTCCATATTAATTAGCATAAATAGCTTTCACTGGTAAAGCTTATCAGCAAAATCCTACACTCATGTCCACCAGGAAGGTATGGCTTTGTTTCTAGATGAATATTCTCATCCCTTTACCATTGACTGAAATTCCATTATTCATATTCACTTATATAAAGCAGACAGGGATTGTCAAAATAAAACAGAAAACATCACCATTTTGGTGTATTTTAATTTTATTTACTTTATTTGTGTGTGCGTGTGTGCGTGTGTGTGTGTGTGTGTGTGTGTGTGTGTGTGTGTGTCTGTTTCTCTATGTTCTGTATGCATGCAGTGAGTACAGAGGCCAGAAGATAGTTTCAGATCCCATGTAACAAGAGTTATAAGTGGTATGGGCTTCCCAGCACTGGTCCTGGGAATCCAAGCTCGGTCTCCTGCAAGAGCAGCAAGTGCTCTTAACTGCTAAGTCATCTATCTTTCCTGACACCATGAATTATCTCTCCTATTTTCAAAACCTTGTATTAGTGGTAAAAGGCAGTGGTTTTAGATCCAAGTGACTTTCAATTTTTATGACCCAAATCTTACTCAGTTGGCCTCCCTGTTCTAATCCAGTGAATTCCAGTTATTCCTCCCTGTCCTAATCCAGTGAACTCCAGAAGAACCAGCCTTCTATTTTTAATACACCGAAGTGGAGTTCAGACTCTGATGTCTGGGTGTTCAGTCTGTGTGGAGCATGATTCCTGTAGACGTCAGAGACCTTTCTTACAGTGACATCTTTCCTTTCCCTCCCATTGTCACTTTCTACAATGTCTTCCCCAATATCTCTTGAAAATTTTGTCACAGCCTCAAGGTAATCACTGTCTAAATAATCCTGGTTTTTTTTTCTATTCCACTATCACTTTAACAGACTACTTTCTTTTACCGTGATGGCTATCTGTCTCTACCTAGTAGAAGTCAAATACCCCACAGCAAGAATTTTTTGTCTAGGTTTTACAGTGCCCTGTCTGCGGGCCCTAAGGGATACCTATTTTATTGTAAATGCTTAAGGAATATTGGTGAGATGAGGGATCCAGACAAATATTCTTGTGTTTAAAAAACAAATCAGACTTTAAAAGCACTTTTAGGACACAAAATGTAAAGACTTTTCTATAGTTCTTTACATTTGCTTGAAACGTAAAATTGGGTGATATTGCATCATGTATTATGTTTGCTGTGTACGTCTAAATGCTATCTGTTCATTTCAGTACCAGACAGCGCCTCCCATATCTTACATCTACATTGCCTGGCTGAATGGAACTATAAAGCATCATTCAATCATGATTGCCATCAATTCATCCCCTCACTAACTACAGTACCATAGAAAGACAGCTATGGGACGAAGGCATTCAGCAGAGAAAATCTTAGATATCTTTAAGAAAGCAATGGAAATATATTTGGTGTGGGATCTTTTCTGAATATAATGTACATTTTTATCCCTCGATATTGTGTGCCATTTCCATCAATGTCAGACAGGAGTTGCCTGACCTTGAAATGTTTGGTGCAGGTGCTACGGATGAACAGAATCAGATCAATCAAACAGCTGATTGGATCATTGTGTGGCAATCAGTTATCATGAAGACCTAAGAAAAGGCATCATGGGCTATATGAAATAGAACCTTAGATTCTCTTTTAACTCCCCCCAGTGACCTATATACAAATTACCCACCAGACTATTGTATGATGAAGTGCTCTGCGAAAATGTCCCTGATACATATTCTTAGTTCTTGGAGCCTCTAAAATAGATGCACGCAATGAACAAGAAACAACAGATAGAATCTACATACTGAGAGCACAGATGCTGGGGGGGGGGAAACTTTTTAAAAGCCACTTATTATGCCTTCAATTCTCTTTTAAACTCAGTTATGTAAATTGCTTTCTAAAACAATACGTAACAATGTGTATCTTATGGTGAACTGTCGGCATAAAGAGAAACTACTTCAAGCACTCAGTGGATTTTTCTTTTTCACTAAAATTTGCATCTTACTTGTTTATGTTTTAAAAGCAGGCTGCAGTCAATAAAAGCAATTACTCGAGGATTAGGCAAAGTTCTTATTGGATTAATGTCAAGTCATGTAAAATAGAAGACGATTCCCGTGAATGGCTGCGAAGCCTCATCACACTTGAGCCATGCACTTCTCCAGTGACCTGGCAAAGCGATTCGGGGGACTGGAAAACTTCCAACTATATTTTATTAGTGTGTTTCTAGACCAATACATCTTTGCTTTTGGCATATGTAAAAMATCTAAGGCTTTCACATGCTGGTGCTCATTAACCATCTTACTGTGAACGTATCAAGTCTTATCCTAASCATCCTTAGCTAAGGAATTTGGACATGTATTTGTTTATTCAGTTAGTAAGCTTTTGAGCCCTATAATATGAAGCATTACTTTAGGTACTAAGGAGTTTGCAACATACATGACAAGCATACATTCTATTTCAAGTGAATGGTATTCTTTTTCTAAAAGTAATTATAACCTGTAGAAGTTGATTGTTTAAACATATTCTTAGTTACTTGTGGAGACTAATTCCGAATTATCTGATAAGAACAACATTTGGGTGAAAGTATGGCCTTAACTCCTACATCAGCATTCTGTTCTTTCAACACCAATCCTTTCTCTTCCAAAGTTCAAGTTATACCGATTCATATTCACACAAAGCTAGAGCTAGAGACTACCTTCTAGGCCACCCAGTCTTTATTTCTTTCTTGTGTTAACCATGAGGTTCTGACTTCAGACAAGTCAAAAATTATCATATTGTATCAATAATACTTGTAAGTAGAGCCCCTCACAAACATCAAAGTTCTCTGACTCTCAGTTGAACGGTCATCTCACTGTGTTCCTTCCCTATAGAACATAGGTGTGAGGCAGTTGGTCCTTTGGTGGAAAGCCATACAGTTCATAT
>BDUI01003291.1:70037-86985 GCA_002335545.1 Apodemus speciosus | reverse complement strand
TCCATGTAAATCTTCAACTTTATCAGAAAAAGTTTTTAATTCTACTTTCAATCAACTTAGGAATACTTTTATGCCTACCATTATTATATCCATATAAAATTTTCCATGATAATCTTCAATTTAAACATGTTTTTCTGCATTTTTCTAGAATTTTATCAGAAATATTTTCCATGTAAATCTTTAATTCAATCATAAAATGTTTCATAAAATTGCCTTTTACTTTTTAAAAGCTTCATACATGAGCATTGTGTTTTAATCATTTCTACTATTCCCACTGTTCAGTACAATGTTTCTATATCTATTCCTTCACGCATGCACACATACACACATACCACACACACACAGCATATCAAGTCAATTATGTGTTGCTGTATCTGTGTTTAGGACTGATCAACTGGCATTGGAGACTCTATCAGGGACTTATCATGGGAGAACACTAAATCTCCCTCTCTTAGCAGCTATTAATTGCCTATAGCTTTTCATCTACAGGTGTGGGTCCATGAAATTTTCTGAACCACATAAGAATCTCTACTCTTGCTGTCATTGTGCTGCTTCCTGTATTTCTTAGATGATCATATAAGTTTCATGGATGTAACTTCCTTATAATATTTAGATGACACTATATCATAGCAGATATTCTGGTCCTTTGGCCTTTACAGTCTTTCCACTCTGTCTTTTGTAATATTCTTTCAGCCTTAGGTAGAGGTTTTGATGTAGATGTATCAAATATTCTGTCAGCTTAGGTAGAGGCTTTGATGTAGATGTATCAATTACTGTTGAACACTCTATAGTCGTTGGTTCTCTATATTTTGGTCAGTTACAAATTATTGTAATGTTTTGTGCATGCTGCAAACAAAAGCTTCATTCATCTACTCATCTATTGATACAAGCACATGTATTTAGAATGCAGAGTTAGAAATTATACAGTTTTAGGAAAGTCACGGTCATCTGTTCTCTTCTAGGGTCCATGTCTTCACCATTCATAGAAGTTGGCTAGTTTTAAAGAACTAGACATGAATTCTCACCTACTGAGGAGGGGAGGCCTTAACTCCAATTAGACAGCTGTTCGTTACCCCCAGTATGTGAGTGCCACTATTAAACACTTGGGACTCTCTTCTTATTGTGTTTGTAAGTGGATAGTGCTATGGATATTTCTCCACTGCATTTTCAGGCACTGTGAGAGCAAGTCCTCAGGGAGAAGGCTACCAGGTCAGTTCCACCTTGATTTCACCAAGTCCCGAGTCTGAAGTGTGTGGTGTCTTTGGCAACCGGGACTTCTTACATTTACTTTCTAGGAGACAATCAAGGATAGCTGTAATAGTGTATATTTCACAGTGTCTTAGTTAGGGATTTATTGCTGTGGAGTGACACCATAACCAAGGCAACTCTTATAAAGAAAAATAGTTAATTGGGCTGCCTTACAGCTTCAGAGGTTCTGCCCATTATCATCATTGCAGAGAGCATGGCAGCACACAAGCAGACATGATGTCAAAGGAGCAAAGATTTCTACATGTTGATCTTAAGGCAGCCAGAAGTAGACTATATCCTCCAAAGACAGCAAGGAGGAGGATCTCTTTCCTCACTGGGTAGAGGCTGAGCATACCTCAAAGCCTACCCTCACAGTGACACACTTTCTACCTCCTAATAGTGCCATTCTCCATGGGCCAAGTATTCAGACACATGAGTCTATGGGGGGGCCATGCTTACTCCAACCAACGCTCACAGTCAGAATCTCTTAAACTTCCTTCACCAGAAACACACAAAAATGTTTTAATCATAAGAGAAGACCTGTTATTAGAAACTTTATTGTTCTTAATCAAAAGACACATAAAAGTCAAATGAAAGAAATGTAGTGTGAACACATTTCAAACAGGCTACCCTTAGATCATTGCAACTGGGCTATCTAACATTTGTCTAAGATTTTCACACAAACCGAAAACTTGTCATAGCTTCTAGACTGCAGATTCTTCCATGCTAATGAGAATTGCACTCTCAGTTGGTTATCTAAAAGTTGCCGTTTCTTTGTTAATACAGCCAAATCAAGAAAGAATATTTAGTTTTATTTCTGAGAATAGGTCTGAAATGTGCCATGTCCTGGCCCCTGTCCTGACATCCCTATATAAGTTTCTACCATATAATTTCTGAAGTCTCCCTGCCTGAACTCCTACTTTATTTTCTGGTCAATTCCACCATGCTGACCATTCCAGAGAGCAATTAATCCCCCACTGTCTGTCACCCTGATACTTTGGACAGTTACTTAGCTGATCTGTGTGGATGTGGGAGCAGTGACAGCCCGTAAATTGTTCATCACCATGCTCTACTGATTCACTTCTCATGGTTTGCTAATGTCCTCCTTGGAAAGTCCCTCACGCCAAGCACTTTACTGTGTCTGTCTCTGCCGCACAGTCTCAGGACACCATATTCTGCTGCGAACTCAAAGTTGCTTTGGTGAGGAAATAAGATTCCAAGACTCAGTTTTCAAATGATATGTGGAAAATTGCCAAAAGGCAAGTTTCAGAAATTTTATCCAACTCTGGGAAATACAAATAAACAATAACAAAGTGAAAATGTCTCTAAGATTAATTTAAATCAGAGTAAAATATAGAGGGACATTTATAGTTAACAATACTAAAGAAATATCATTTTCTCAACAAAATGTAGAAGTTGAGTACAGTAATAGCTACTCCAAAGTAAACACATATTAAAATTTATTTTAGTTTAAATAAATGAGGAAAATAGCATGAGCATAAAACCTACTGACTAGAGGCAGCAATGCTATATCCATGAGGCAAACCTGCTGAACTGTTATGAATCAGAAAATGGTGGGGACTTGTGAATGTTCTCCACATCCACAGTTTCAGACAAGTTAATAGATTGAAATGATGGAGATAAGCTAAGAGAACCACAAGAACAGGTATGGTGAGCAAGTCTCACCTGATTTTCAGGTGAAAATAAGAAAATAAAACATAAGATAAAATAAAATAAAACTTTGGGGCATTCYAAGTATCTCAAATTAATATACTATCTAAATAAAAGAAATTTCAAGCCATCAGGCAGTGGTGGCACATGACTTTAATTTCCAATTCAGGAAGCAGAGGCATGCTGATCTGAGCTCAAGTCAACATAAAGAGTGAGTTCCAGGACAGCCAGAGATTCAGAAAGAAACCCTGTCTCAAAAAAATAATTAGCTAATCATATGATTCCCAAGAAGAAGGGAGGAAAGGGCCTAGGACCTGAAAAGACTTGATCCAGTATCATAGAGGAGTAACAGAACAGAGAAATGGGGGAGGGGTGATTGGGGAAAGGGCAGAGGGAAGGGGACTTATGGGACATATGGTGAGGGGGGAACTGGGAAAGGGGAAAGCATTCGGGATGCAAACAAAGAATATAGAAAATAAAAAAAATCAAGAAAGAAAAAGAAACACCCCGAATACAACTCTTTATAAATAACGAGAGAATGTAGATGACAATTTAGAAAGTCTTTATTATCCATAAGACAGACAAAAAGTAGGAAAGTACATTCATTCTATAATATAAGATGAATATAAAATGAACAGAACAAATTACAACAAAATAAGTAAAATAGAGAGAGAGAAAGAAAAACAGGAGAAAATATTAAGTGTGAAGGTAATAAACAAACTCCCAAATATTAAATGTTGTATCAATATTCAAGTAGAATAAAACATAAAGTGATCTTTCTTTTGCACAAATACAAACAGGAAAAGACTGAAAATGCTTTATAAGATTCTTATGAAGAAAGATATGAATAGTGAGAGATAATTTCATATAGGGGAAAAACTGGAATGCTGTCACATCCTTTTTGAAACATCCAGATTGAATAGAGAAAGAGCTGCAATCCAAAGGCAATTTGCAATATTCTAATTGATATTAAAAATGAGTAAGAGTTTCTCAAACTAGACCAGTGAATATTGATTATCCATTAGTTACAGTCACAAAATAATGTCTCAGTGTTCTCTAGAGAAATGACAAATGACAGCTACCAAAATTAAAATAGACAGACTTCTCTTTAAAACTTTTATCAACAACAGATTATATGAGAATGTGAAAGTTATGAGTCAAAAACATTTTCCTTTAAAATTATGTACACACACACACACATACACACATACACACACACACACACAATCTTTGCCTTAGCACTTCTTTGCATAAATGTATTATGGTTTCCAGTTTAGTGTGTTTATGGGATTTCTTCTTCTGTGTCTGCTTTTTTGTGCCTTTCCTTGGGCAAGAACTTTTCATTCTGTTTGTTTGTTTTGTTTTATTCTAATATGTAAGATCTGTTATATTATATTTTTATTCCATAGAATCCTGATTTTTGTAATGAGAGACAGATAGGAGATGGATCCAAATGGATCCAAATGGAGAGAAAGGATTGGGAAGTGTAGTGTAGAGAGAGGGGAACTGTAGTCAGGATGTAATATGTGAGAAAAATGTTTCATTAAAGGGAAAAAGAAAGAAGATGAAAATATTCAATAGGAAGAGTTTAGAATCTGATGAGGTTTATACCTCACAAGACCTTGGAATATGAAGACAGAGTATTCTAATATATGTAAAGCTAGTAACATTAAGCAATTGACTAACAACATTGGCATAAGAACAACCAATAGGAATAAGAAATATAAATTAGGACACGGATGTATGGTGATGCAAACTGAACACCACAGTTCCATAATGTCAATATAAAGAACTCAATTCAGGGACAACAATACAAGAGGGGAGCTCTGTAAGGCACTTCAATGGCAGAGACAATCAAAATAAGTCTCTGATAATATACTCTATAAAATATTTGTAATGTACAAACTGAGAGGACATGGAAAATAAATGGATTTAAATTTAAATTTAGAGGCCATTACTATGATATCTTTTTCAAACATAAATATAAATATGTATATAYATAAATATATAAGATATATTTACATATAATATATTTATATAATGTAAATCTCTACATATTAATTATATATTTATGTATAAATATATTTTAAAAAAACTCCAAATGTGGAAAGAGCAATTACAAAACATTGAGAAAGTTCTATTTCTAAACACTTGAGATTCTCTTGCTAACTTCCCTCCCAATACTTGTTGCTTTGTCCCAGTCCCCAGTGGGGGCGGGAGGGGGGAGGTGCAGCTCCAGTCAGAGAAATAAGTAGGCATATGGCAACAAATCCACACCACTCTTTCTGCACCCCCAGTTTATTTTACCCMCTGCACCACAGCAGAGAACCTGTGCAGTCTCCCTTTCCTTTCTAACCCTCTTTCCAACAGATCACAAAGATCTCCCCCAGAGTAACCCCTGCCCTGCAGTGCATCCTATTATCCCAGCCCCCAACTCCAGCAGGCATTCACTGGAAGCACACCAGATGGTCAGGCCAGGGAAACTGCATTCCAGGCTCCAACAGTGGCAGGCATTTCCTGTGAACACAGAAGGTAAGCAGGAGACAATAAGCTACCTTGGCCACACAACCCCTCTCCTCCAAACCCAATACCCCATCATTACTATCTCTATAGCATAAAGCCTACCTTCCCCCTCTGCTCACATCTACAGTGAAGTCCACAGACTTTGCTTTCCTAGACTCCCTCTCCCTACTTGTTGCCCTAGCTACCAGTTGCAGCAGGAAATCGCGACTACCCAAAATATAATCCTGCCCCAAAAGCGAGAGTATACATTTGTAAATGTTCTCCTCAACTTCTGCTTCTCTGGATCTAATCCCTCTTCTACAGTAGATCCTCTGTGGTGACTTCTTTTCATGGTCTCCTCCCAATTCGAGAAAATAAAATACAGATACTGGTTAAACACTCTGTTTTCCTAGCTCCTGTTAACCCCTTCAGACCCCTAAACTATCCTCATTCCTGAATGTCAGAAGTCAGTACCCAGAAACTCATTTTACTTGGAACCCATAATGGCCATAACTATGACATCTAATGAAAATTTTCTATTAGGCAACAAACAGGCATCCCACTCTCAGACAATCCAGAAAGAAAACAGAAACCAAGAAGCAAAACATCTATCCAACACAGGCAAATTCAGAAATCAGCATGTAGATGTATAATCATTCCAATCACACATATAAAACAAATGATCAATAACAGCCATGGCAATATGTGTCCACTAGATTCAGTCTATCCCAACACAGCAAGTCCTGAATATTCCAATGGAAGCACAGGAAAAGGATGTTAAAATAGACTTTATGAGCATAATAGAGGTCCTTAAAGAGGAAATAAGTCTCTCTTAAAGATCCAGGAAAATCTAAATAAAGAGTGGGAGAAATTGAGAAAAACTTTTCAACACCTGAAATTGGAAATAGACACAGAAGAACAAAACTGAGGTTACTGTGGAAATGAAAAATTTAGAAACTCAAAAGGAACTACAGATGCAAGCCTCAAGAGTAGAACAAAAGAGATGAAAGAAAGGATTTTAGGGTTGAAGATAGAGAAGAAGAAATGGATACATTGGTCAAGGATAATGTTAAATCCAAAATCTGTTAATATAAAACATCCAGGACATCCGGGACACTATGAAATTCCAAACATAAGCATAATTTAAGTAAAGGAGAAGAAACACAGGTCATGGCCCAGAAAATATTTTCAATAATATCATCAAAGACACTTTTCCTAAAGAAGATATCTGTAAAGGTACAAGAACCCATACAGAATACAAAATATATTGGAGCAGAAAAGAAAGTCCTCTCAGCATATAATAATCAAATGTACATAATAAAGATAGAATATTAAAAGTTGCAAGGGTAAAAAAAAATCAAGTAACACATAAAAGCACATCTATTTCCTCAACGGAGACTTTAAAAATAGAAAGTTCTAAAAAGATGTGCTTCAGGCTCTTAGATACTACAAATGCCATCCCAGACTACTATACCCAGCAAAACTTTCAATCTTCATAGATGAAAGTAATAAGATATTCCATGATAAAGCCAAATGTAAACAATATCTATCTAAAATATAGCCCCACAGAAGATATGAAAAGAAAACTTTCAACCTACATAGGTTAACTACATAAACAAAAACAAAGTTATAAATAATATCACACCAGCAAAATTAAAGTAAGGGAAGAATACGCACACACACACAGACACACACACACCCTCCCACAATCACTACAACTATTACTACAACCACCACTACTACAACTACTACCACCAGCAGCATCAGTAGCAATATAATGGGAATCAAAAACTATTAATCACTGTGTTAGAAACAGACTAACAAAATGGATGCAAAAATAGGACCCATCCTTCTGCTGCATTCAAGAAACACACCTCAAGATTAAGAATAGAAGTTGGTACAGCCATTTTAATATATGAAAAACTGGAATGTATACCAAAAATACTCAGAAAAAAATAAGAAAAGAAAGTAGATATTCATCAAATGAAAAATCCATTTAGATGGCATTTCAGTTCTTAACATCTATGTCCCAAATACAATTCTCAATATTTATGCTCCAAATATTCACCTAGATTTGTAAAATAAACAATTTTGCAGCTTAAATCACACAATGACCCTGACACACTCATAGTTGAAGTCTTAAATATCCCACTTTGACCAAGGAACAGGTCATCCAGACAAAAACTAAACAGATAAATGTTTCACCTAACAGACACTATGAAACAAATGAACATAATAGTTATTTAAAGAGCATTTTACCCAAACACAAAAGAACATACCTTCTTCTCTGTATCCTGTGTAACTTTCTTAAAATTGAACACATGCTGGTAATACAAATCAAGAATCTTAAAAGATACAAGAAAATTGACATAACTCTGCATTCTATCAGACCATCATGGATCATAGCTAGATTCAACAACAATAGAAAGGATATAAGGTTTGCAAACTCACAGAAACTGAATAACTGAAGGAAAATTGGTCAAGGCTGAAATAAAAGAAATTATAGGCTTTCCAGAAGTCAATGAAAATGAGTACACAGCACACTCAATCTTATGGGACAGAGTGAACATGGTCCTTAGATAAAAAGTTCATAGTATTAAGTTCCACAGTATTAGATAAAAATATTGAAGGTAATAGTAAGTTAGTAGCACACTTGAATGTTTATAACACAAAAGAAATATTCACATCAAAGAAGAGTAGATGGCAAGAAATAAACTGAGGACTGAAATCAATAAAATAGAAACAAAAAGAACAATACAAAGAATCAATGAAACAAAGTATTGGTTCTTTGAGAAAATAAAACAGATAAACAAAACTTTATCCAAACTGAATTAAAAGCAGAGAAAAAGTATCAAAATTTAGAAGATCAGGAAGGAGAGGGGCAACATAACAGCAGACAAGAAAATCCAGATAATCATAAAAATTACCATGGAAATATGTTCTCCACAAAATTGGGAAAAATATCAATTTAAAAATGAATAATTTTCTCAATAGGTACCATTTACCATTAAATTAAGATAAACAACTTATCTAGGCCTATAACCCCCAAAGAAATAGAAGCAGTCATAATAACTCACAACAACAACAATAACAAAAGCCAAGAACCAGATGATTATATTTTAGAATTCTATAAGTCTTTCAAAAAAGATTTAATGCCAATACTCCTCAAATTATTCCAGAAAGGAGAAACAGAAAGATCATTGCCCAATTCATTTTTTGAGGCTAGAGTTACATCAATATCATAATAAAAAGAAAGAGAATTACAAATCATTATTCCTTATGCATGTAAATGCGAAAATTCTCAATAAAAGTTGCAAACCAAGTCCAAGAACATATCAAGAAGATCATCCACCACGATCAAGTACTGTTTGTCCTAGAAATGCAATCCTGGAAAGGCTTGAAGCAGCAGTGTAGGGG
Source organism: Apodemus speciosus (assembly GCA_002335545.1). Classification (NCBI taxonomy): domain Eukaryota; kingdom Metazoa; phylum Chordata; class Mammalia; order Rodentia; family Muridae; genus Apodemus; species Apodemus speciosus. The sequence goes on along the minus strand of BDUI01003291.1, from coordinate 78,147 downwards.
AATACCAGGTCAGTGAAGGAGGAGGGGGTTGATTGGAGAACAGGGGGATGGGAGAGGGTTTACAGGACTTTCAGGGAGGGGGGGACCAGGAAAGGGGAAATCATTTGAAATGTAAATAAAGAATATATCTAATAAAAAAAGAAAATTAGTAATGATAGTCCACCATATACATTCATACACGCGTACACACACACACAATATTCTGACAAGAAACTACTATAAAAAATAAACATTTTAAGCAAAGTATATGCATATAAACGAACCCTAAATATTTGACCAAGAAACTACTATTAATGGTAAACATTCTTTAAGAAAAGTTTGTGTGTGTGTGTGTGTGTGTGTGTTTTGTACTGATATACATTTTTTAAACATGAAACAATACCTGCATGATGGTTCACTGATGTAGTACTTGCCCTGTAAGCCTAAGGACCTGAGTTTGAGTCTCAGAAACCATGACTAAAGAGGATTAATTTCCCAAATTTATCTTATGAGTTCCACATGCATGCTATAGCATGCAAACACACCAGATCCAGATAGGTTCATCCATAATAATTCTTTAATATATTCTTAAAACAAAATGCTGTAATAATCCAATATGGAAAGTTATATCCAAAAGTTGCACAAAAATATTTTTCATGTAATTTATGTAAGTGGAAATTAAAGCAACATCAGTCATTTAGCTGAAATGAATAATTCATTATTTTAAAAGATAATATAATCTGTCACCTTTAAGATTGTCACGTAGATTGACTCCCATGTGAGTAGTTACGGACATTATTCTTTTGAATATAAATTTGCACAATCTTTTTTGAAAGATGTCGGGCTATGTCTACCTTTATATGCATTTAGAACATTATCACAGAAGCTTAAACAATGTACTAATTAGGAATGTGAATAAGTTAGTATATGTAATGCAGAACAGTTTAAAATAATATAATATTCACAAGGGCTAAAATGTTAAAAATATTATAATATAGTATATACAAGAATCAGTACTATAAAAATAACCTTTCAAATTGTTTTAAAAATTCTAGTTTTACCATAGGAGTACTAACTTGTTACAACTTATTAACAAGTACATATTTATGCCTATTTATAAGAGCAATGCATTATCTAAGAATACTTGCCTATATAAATATTACCTTTATTTGTTTAGCAATCATTGTGATATTTATGTGAGTAAAGAGGGTAGCACTATCACTTACCCAAACGAAGAAGTATATTTCAAAAACTGAGAGGTTTATTCCAGAGGGAGAAAAGGTTGTTCCAAGAGGATCGTTTCTGAAGCAATGGTTCATGTGAGGAGTCAATGCCTATGTTTATGGTCAAGGAATTAATGATACATCTGAGTCTAGGAACCAGGTGATATCCAGATCTTGCAGAACCTTATGAATGCCAATAAGACATCAACCAAACTTCAAACAGGAGATGCCTTTAAAAGATTTTAAATGAATAGATATTTTAGTGTTGTTGTTGTTCTATGTTTGTAATTTTTATCACTGTTTTTGATTTTTTTAATGTACTTTGGTCATATTCACTCTTCTGCACACTACCAGATCTATCTTCTTTTCATATCTACCCAGCTATGTTCTATCTTCTTCTTCCCTTTCTTTTTATTAATCAAGTCCAATTAATACTGAGTGTGGTCTGCCTACCTACCAAGAGCCATACTCTCTCCTACCAGCTATTTATTGGCTATAGTTCCTCAGTTGGAGATGGGATTTTGCATCTCTCTCTTTGTCCATGCAAGGATTTTGTTTATATTGAAATTATACAGGCTTTGCATATACTATCACAAGTACTGTGAGCTCATATGCACAATTACTCTGCTATATTCAGAAATACTCTTTAATTGTAGACATCTACTGCCTTTGGCACATACAATCTTCCCATCTTGTCTTCCACAATAGTTTTCAAGCATTAGGGGCAAGGGTGTAATATAGATGTCACATTTAGGGCTGAGAATTATCCAGCCTCTTATTCTCTGAACTCTGAACAGATATAGGTCACTGTGCTAACTGTTATCTACTCGAGAAAGAGGCTTCTCTGATGAGGGCTGAATAATATACCGATCTGTAGGAATAAAGATACATTACTGGAGTACATGTAATACTATGCTGCTTTAGCAGGATATCAGTAGTATGTCCTCTCATAGGTCCTAGGTTCTGCCTGGCCATATTCTCAGTCCTGGTAATGTCCCAGGTGTGGCTTTTAACTTGTAGAGAATGACTTAAATCTAATTAGAAGTGGTTGGTGACTCCTATGAGATTCCTGCCACTATTGCATCAGTAGGTGTGTCTGGCAGGCTGTTAATTATTGTAGCTATCAGACTATACAGCTGGGTGAGAATGATGGATTAGAAAGCTATAGTGATTAACCTTAGATGAATGCTTAAAAAATAACACAACGGTGAAGCACTAAGGAAAGCTGTAAGATTTCTAATACAGAAAGGGAAAATGGCAAACATATCTTTAAACATATTAACACAGTGTGGTTATGAGTAAATAAAAGACAAAGCATCAAGTTATGTCTATGAATCTAAGTAGGACCATGTGATTAGGCTAGTTTTTCGTAAGAGAAAATCAGTGACAGTAGTACAAAGGAAAAATTGGAAGACAGACAGACAGACACAAAGAAGGAAAAAAGGAAGGAAGGAAAGAAAGAGAGGGAAGGAGGCAGTTCTCTCAGAGAGAACTGAGAAAAAGAGAGACATGGGTAAATGTTGCTGAATTCAGTGAATGGGAAAATATCCAAGTAGAATATTAAGGAGACAAATATTCATCAATATGTTATGTGTGTCCTGATACCATGGTATTTTGGGATTTAGAACAATAGGAAACTTTCAAGTCATTGTTACATCAAATATTTATTTTTAAGATTTTACTGACTCTAAATAGATGTAGATTCCAAGTCAAACATTAGAGAAATAATAGAAGAGGTGATAGATTATAACAGTACAACTGAAACACAGAAATGTCTGTGGACATAGTAAGAAATCAATAAGTGCTTAAAATCAGAAATTATAAGACAGGCTGCTTCAGAAGCTAATGAGGTGCATAAGAAAGAGATGGAGGAAATAAGAGGTTGCAAATGATCTGTGGCAAAGCACATTTCTTTTGCATCAGATCGGGTTATAGAACTAGTTCTTACAACAGGAAAGGCCATGGAATTGACATATCTGGGGATCAAGAACTGGACATTTAAATCGATATCTCCTATAAGTTTTGAAATGATACCTTAATAAGAATAACATACAATTTTATATATCCATGAACCCAAAAGGAGTTATTTTATATACATATAAATATATGAAAATATATAAAAATAAACAGAATTTCTATGAACCCAAGAGGATCTTCCGTGGGTGCATTTAGAATGTGATATTACTAACTGAGAAACTCCAGAAACTTTAGAAAGAATTCATATAAAAAGGCAGAAGTGGTGGAGGATGAGAAGAAATACAGATGAAAATGAAGAAATTAGAATAGATRGGTATTAAGAAATTCAATAAACAGGTTTCAGTTTTGTTTTGTTTTGTTAGAAAATAAAAAGGCTCAATTTGCTGAATTTACTAATGAGGGTTACTGAATTACATAGGATGATATATGTCAATGACATTACTAGCACAATGTTGCTGTGCAAGGGAGAAGAGAAAATTCCATAATACATAGCATACCTTTTTTTCCTGTAATCTTCTATAACACTCCACAAGACAAAAATGAAATAACAAACAAGGTCTTCTTGGCAAAATTTTAGATTATGGCCAGTAGAAAAAAGCAATACAATGTTAAAGCAAAAAGGTGTGGTTCATGATTACTGAGAAAAACAGAACATCTAACTTAAAGTCCTGACATGTCACCTTTCCAATGGAATACCTTTAAGATGGATATTTACATAGGTCTTCTCTGTAGGGCCATGGATTCTCTATTACACATATCCGAACACTATTATCCGCAAGAGAGGCGCCTTTCTTACATATGTTCTAAGTCATCTATTCCCTGGGGTGATGGTCCTACAAGGACATGGCAATGTAAATTAATTAACAGCTTCACTCTTCTTGTAGTTTAAAGTGTAAGATATGGGTATCATTCAACGGTTAGGTTGCTTATTGCTTCTTCAGATACCCAAGTTCAGTTTCATTACCCCCACATCAGGTATTCAAAACACCTACAACTTCAGCTCCAAGGGATCTCATGATCTCTTCTTGCCTATGCGTGCACTTGCACACATGCAGTGCTCACTCACATAGTCACACATATGCACATAAATAAAACTAAATCTGTAAAAATAGTCTAAAGGGCCCTTCTTTCTATAAGTAATTGAGCAAGGAATAGCTATAGAGAAGAAAGTAATCTTGGTCCAGTATGCTCTCATTGGACTTCAGCAGTTGACTTTGCACCTGTGCAGCRTAAAGATGGAGTGAGGGCAAACATTCCAAGTGGGGTATTAAGAAGTGTGGCAGTGTTAATTGTTTAAGTTATCAACATTAGACCTAAGGGACAAGAGAGTCTCTCATCCTCTTTGGACACTAGAATATTCTGCTCTGCTCTCTCTCCTACCCTTTCTCTCTCTCACTAAAGTTAGCCTAATTAAACCCTGTGTCCTGTTAAAGTGTTCCTTTGTGTTTCTTGACAACTTACACAATTGCTCTAGTTCAAGTGGGCTATGGACAAGGCACATAGTCATTTTTTGATACGAGCAAGAAAAAGAAAGGAACAGGCCAGAGAATGTGTAAGCGCTGAGATGGACAAGTAAGCCAGCTCCTGTCAGTTTGAAGATTTCAGATATCAGATATCTGATCCTGCTGTCGCTGAGTAACTGGGACACATGCTTGAGACTCACTGACTCAGTCTGCTTTGCTTTTAAGTGATATCCTTGGTTTTCAGTGTGTCATCTGCTGCTTTGAGCCCATGAATTTGCAGTCTGCAGAATCTAATCGACCTTTTTTTTTTCATTTTGAACACCTATGATAGAGCCAAAGTTGCAGTGATGTCATCAAAGGGAAACGGAAGGAGGGTCTTTTAATGTGGAGATAGTATGGTTGATTTAGCTTAGCCTAATAAAACTCATGTGTCATTTCTTCTTGAAATGACATAATGCTATGCTTTCTTTAATGGATGAATAATCTGTGCTGTGTACAACTCATGATTTCTTTATCCATTAATTGGTTTGTCGGGTTATTTCATTTCTTACCTACTGAAAAGTTGAGCATCGTCTGTGGAGTAGTGAATAACGGTCCTGCAGACACATACCAACCCAGGCGTGGCACAGCTCGGCCATGGGATACTTCTATTTTAATAGTTCAAATCTAACCGATGAGGAATTTTGTCTATGATTTTAGGAAAAAGCACTTCAACTTTTCTTCATTTTGTATTATGCCGGCTTTCGACTCTGCTGAATGTTCTATTATGGAGAGAGAGATTTTCTATTCTTAATTTCTTCAGCAATATAGCAGCTTAAGCAAGACCTGAACGATGACAATACCAGTAAACTTTCCAAAAATAGATGGTCTAAGTCACATCAGGCCAGTGCCTGGATGAAGAGCTACAAGCAATTAACAGCTGCAGAGAGGACAATAATTTATCATGCCCAGGAATGAGACCTTTAATTGGTTAACTAATGCCCAGAGGAAAGCCCTTAAGACTACATAAGAGCAACACTGCACATAAGAGCAACACTAAAAGACTCAAGTTTGTATAGATATATTTTTTTGGATATATATTTTTATTTGGAAATATATATTTATTTGAATATATAGTCATATATTCAATTAATTGACTCAAATAAATTCATTTCAAATAAATAATCTGTATATACATACAAATACATTTTTATATATTTATATGTGTATACATATATTTGTAACAATAATAATTAAAATAAAAGAGGTCATGAGTTCAACCAGGAGTAGGAGACATGAGAGGAAGGGGAAAAAGAGAAATGGAAATGATCTTAGTACAGTATTAATTTAGACTATTCTCAAAAAATTAAAAATTAAAAGTAGAATCTTAATGGTAAACAAATACTAAGAAAAAAGCATAAGTATTTAAAATATTTACCATCAGGCAACACACAAATTAACATTTAAGCTTGCCAAAGTAGACATTTTTTAACTAAGTGTTGAAAAACAAAAAGAATTAAGAACACAAGGAAAGTAAAGCCAAATGACAAAATTTAAAACATTTTTCTAATTATATCCAAATATAAACATTAAACATTTAGAAGAGATAAAAGAAAAATATCATAACACATCAATAAGCTATGTTAAAGGACTTGAAATTCCAAAATAAGGGGATAGTGTTGAACATAGTATTTTTTTAACAGCTAACATTAAACTGTAATTATTAAGACAAAGGCAAACACCACAAAAATCAACAGACCAAGATTACATGAATACTACAATAAATGCATGTTACCACCTTATGACACATTGTATGACTAAGCATCAAGAAAGGAATAGACTTTCCTTAACGACTTATGAATCTTAGATACATTTATATGAATAATGAAATAACAAATTCTATCAACTACAGGACCTATGTTACTAAGACAAACCTCCAAAGACTTGTTTCTCATTTCCTTTCTATATTATTCAGCTCATCCTATATAGCTACATATTAGAGAATGAAACTCAATCTTTCCTATTTTTCATCCAAAGCAGGATCCCCATGTTCCCAGGAGGATTGGAATAAACTGTAATTGATAAAAAAAAAAATCAACCTCTTTGGTTCAACAGTCTTTGACAAAGGGCATCATGCTCTTTCCTTTCCTTTGTGGCTGCTGCTTCAGTTTTTTAAAAAAGCTAAATTTTGCATGAATTAAAAGGAAAAACAAGAAAATTCCTTTCCCCTACATTTTGTCCAAGGTTCTAAGTGTAGTAATTATTTAACTTTTGATTTGGAGGACATGCTTAGTTTACGTGAGAAATTCCCGTGGATGAGACATTTGTTGGGAAAGACACTGAAAGGTAGTATCTCTGCTTGATGAACCCAGGTTTAAACTGCAAAACAATTTGTTCTTCATGTTATTTGCTTCCTTAACTCAAAATGATAAAAAAAATATTGCAATAAGTATCCTAAGAGGAAGCTTTTGTCAAAGTGACTTGTTTGAAGGAAGGTGAATGACAATTCAATGTGACCCATTCTGTCAGACTACACTGACTGGCTTGTTCCAGTGTCGCTACATGACTCACTTATATTTCAAGTCTTTCTTCCGGGAAAGACCAAGAAAGATTTTCCAAGAAGAGCTCCAATAAATCAGCTCTTTCTGTGAAGTTGTCATGTTGGAGTTCTTTTGGATTAACACACCGTTGGTGTCAGGCTGCAGTGACTGGCTTCTACTCCACTCTCCCTTCAACTCTGTATTTTTGTAAACAGTAGGATTTGGTCAGTAAAACAGTGAATACTTGTGGTAGTCTGCAAATATGAGATCAACTTTTCTGCCATGAATCTCATCCAAGGGTTATACAATCTATCTAATAAAACATTCATACTTAAGGGTGCATGTATGTGTGTTTAATTCTGTGAACATTTGAACATTTGGCCAGTAGAATTTAGTAAAGTTATTCTATATCAGTTTCTAGGACTTTAGAAATGGATACTTATTTTGAATGCCTTTAGTAATCCCATATAAGTTGTTTTTACTTTAAGTAATGTACAAGAAATAGAAATTTGTCTTTTACTTAAGAGAAGTTACAGCACCTTTCATGGAACTCTGTCCTTCTCTAATCGAATAATAATCTCTCATTTTGTGTCTGTTGGTGGAATTCACAACCAATTTTACACTGCATGAAATATGTCTTTGGACTGATTGTGAGTGTAGAATGTTCTTCCTGATACACGTCTCAATACATTTATCTGAGTAGTAAGAGGAGCTGGTTTTGGTGAAGACTTTTAAGTCTGGTTGTTTTTGTTGTTGTTGTTAAATCTGCTAGTGCTACACTGAATTATAAACTTTTAAATTCTATTTGAAAGTCTTTCAATTTATATACAGGATCCTACTCCTAAAAAGCAAATATTGCATTATAATTCTATTTCTGTAACTACATTTACCTGATTAAATACTGAGTATAAATTGGAGCCTGAATGTCATTTCGGTCTTAGTGATAGCT
>BDUI01003291.1:13837-42962 GCA_002335545.1 Apodemus speciosus | reverse complement strand
GCAAAACATTAGATGGAGCTCAAGGAGTCTTACATAAGGTGGGGGTGGAGGGAGATTAACAAAACCAGAGAGGTCAAGAACACCACAAGAAAACATACAGAGTCARCTACCCTAGTCCTATAGGAACTCCCAGGGAAAGACTAAACCACCAACCAGAAAGCATGCATGGATGGACCTAGGCCTTCTGCACATATGTAACAGATGTTCAGCTTTGTCTTCATGTAGGACACCTAACAAATGGAACAGGGACTGGCTCTGACTCTATGCTGATGTTGGATCACTTTCCCCCAATTGGCCTGCCTTGTCTAGCCTCAACTGAAGATGCACCTAGTACTACAGCAAAATGAGTTTGATATCCATAGAAGTCCTCCTATTCTCTGAGGACTTAGAGAGGGAGAAATGGTAAGACGGAAGAGCAAGGGACTGGAAGAACAAAAGAAAGAAAAAGCTTCGAAGGGTATGTAAAGTAAATAATTAATTATTTGTTGTTAATWAATGAAAGTAACTACAACAATACCAAAACAGGAAATAAAGATTCTAAGCATGAGGGGTAAAAAACACAGCTTGTGAAGATGGGTGAATCTTCCTTCTAATTCATCCATAAATAATTGATCAATAAATAAAACTCTGTTGCTTTTATTGCTAAAATGGAATTAAAGTCATAAAACCTCTACAAAAGGTTAAGACCAAGGGCAGATTCCCAGGATGCTCTAGAAAACTAAAATTTAGTGATACACAGTATGTGAGTACAATTTTTTGACTCTTTGTCTGGGAATATTATAATATGTGAGATTTCTGGGACACGTTCTGGAAAGAAGTTGATAAGCACTTGTAGTAACACACTCTTTTAACTAAGAATATAATCATGAATCCTGAGGATACATTGTTGCCCACCATTACCACTTAATATGATTCCCCTTGATGACATCACATACTTTGGTTGTGAAACATAAAAAACACTGAATCTAAAAGTCACTAGCAAATTTTTTATTGCTGTCTAGTTTTCATAGTGCTAGAAGATGCTAAGAAAACTTCTGATGTATGTTGAGGGAGTGGTGATTAAGTTATATCAATGGTCTTCCCAACTGTGAACACAGTAGGCTATGAAACTGACCTGCCATAGATTTGCCACTGGACCATTAGTGGCATGAGTGTCTAGAGGCAACCAAACATTTTGTGATTAGATTTCAGGCCTGCTCCATAGAAAAGAAGTCTTTGATGCTATTCTGGTTAAAAACCCATAGCTGTGGAGGTCATAGGCTCTGGGGTAATTACTATTACTGTTTTCTTAAATGCTCATGCTATCAAACTGTATTCTAAATATATTTTAAACTAGAATATTTTATTTTATTTTTCAATGAGTAAGGCTTTTACCATGTTGAAGGGTGGACCTGAACACATGATTTTCCAGTTACAGTCTTCTGAGTACAGTGATCACAAGATATGTCACCATGCCTTTTGTGCTGCTGTCATTTATATGTGTTATTAAAAGTCAACACATATTATACTCTTTATATATGATTCTATCCCATGAATAACAAAAGTTAAATCTCTAGTCTTACAAATATATGTTTAATTTGCCAAATATGTGTGTATGTCTGCATACCAATATAGTTATCTGAACACATCTTGTTTCTGAGAACTTTGAGATAAAGAACTTGAAACACACTAAAGTAAGGACTTCTTAGGTTCTTTTTTCTTTTTTAATTTCCCATATTCTTTGTTTACATTCCAAATGCTTTCCCCTTTAATGGTTCACCCCTACCCATAAGTCGCATAAGCCCTCTTCCCTCTGCCCATTCCCCAATCCCCCCCCCTCCCATTTCTCTGTCTTGGTAATCCCCTACATTGCTGGATCAAGCCTTTCCAGGACCAGGGACCTCTCCTTCCTTCTTCTTGGGAATCATTTGATATGTTAATTGTGTCTTGGGTATTCAGAGCTTCTGGCCTAATATCCATTTATCAGTGACTGCATTCCATGTGTGTTCTTTTGTGGTTGGGTTACCTCACTTAGGATGATATTCTTATATCTGTTGACTTCTGTCTTGTGACCAACTATATGGTCGATTTTGGAGAAGGTACCATGAGTTGTTGAGAAAAAGGTATATTCTTTTGCTTTAGGATGAAATGTTATATATCTGTTAAATCCAAATGGTCCAAAGTTTCGATTAGTTTCACTGTGTCCCTGTTTAGTTTCTGTTTTCCTGATGGGTTCATTGGAGAGAGTGGAGTGTTGAAGTAACCCACAATTATTATTAGCTGCAATGTGTGCTTTGAGCTTTAGTAAAGTTTCTTTTATGAATGAGGGTGCCCTTGCATCTGGAGCATATATGTTCAAAATAGAGAGTTCTTCTTGTTGGATTCTTCTTTTGACCAGTAAGAAGTGTCCTTCTGTGTTCCTTTTGATGACTTTAGGTTGAAACTCAATTTTATCTTATATTAAAATGGTGACACCAGCTTGTTTTCTGGGACCATTTGCTTGTAAAATTGTTTTCCAGCTTTTCACTCTGAGGTAGTGTTTGTTTTTGACACTGAGGTGTACTTCCTGTATGCAGGAAAATGTAGGGTCCTGTTTACATATCCAGTCTGATAGTCTATGTCTTTTTATTGGGGAAGAGTCCATTGATGTTAAGAGATATTAAGGAATAGTGATTATTACTTACTGTCATTTTTGATGTTATTTTTATGTTTCAGTGGTTATTTTCTTTGGGGTTTGATGAAAGAAGGTTACTATCTTGCTTTTTCCAGGGTGTAGTTTCCCTCCTTGTATTGGCGTTTTCCACTTATTATCCTTTGTAGGGCTGGGTTTGTGGAAATATATTGTGAAAATTTGGTTTTATCATGGAATATCTTGGTTTCTCCATCTATGGTGATTGAGAGTTTTCCTGGGTATTGTAGTCTTGGCTGGCATTGGTGTTCTCTTAGAGTCTACATGAGATCTGCCCAGGATCTTCTAGCTTTCATGGTCTCTGGTGAGAAGTCTGGTGTAATTCTTATAGGTCTTCTTTTATATGTTACTTGGCCTTTTTCTTTTACTGCCTTTAATATTCTTTCTTTGTTTAGTACATTTGGGGTTTTGATTATTATGTAATGGGAGGTCTTTCTGTTCTGGTCCAGTCTGTTTGGAGTTCTGTAGGCTTCTTATATGTTCATGGGCATTTCTCTCTCTTTAGGTTATGGAAGTTTTCTTCGAGAATTTTGTTGAAGATATTTGCTGGCCCTTTAAGTTGTAAATCTTCACTTTCTTCTATGACTATAATCCTTAGGTTTGGTCTTCTCATTATGTCCTGGATTTCCTTGATGTTTTGTGTTACAAGCTTTTTGCATTTTGCATTTTCTTTGACTGTTGAGTCAATGCTTTCTATGTTATCTTAAGCATCTGAGATTTCTTCTTCTATCTCTTTTATTCTGTTGTTGATATTTGCATCTATGCCCCCTGATTTCTTCCCAAGGTTTTCTATCTCCAAAGTTGTCTCCCTTTGTGATTTCTTAGTTGCTTCTACTTCTGTTTTTAGATCTTGGATGACTTTGCTCAGTTCCTTCACTTGTTTGTTTGTGTTTTCCTGTAATTCTTTAAGAGATTGTTGTGTTTCCTCTTCCATGACTTCTGCCTGTTGACCCAAGTTCTCCTGTATTTCTTTTAGTGATTTTTGCATTTCCTCTTTATTGGCTTCTATCTGTTGACCCTTATTCTCCTGAATTTCTTTAAATGATTTTTGTTTTTCCCTTGTAAGGGCTTCTACTTTTTGATCCATTTTCTCCTGTATTTCTTTAAGAGATTTATTTATGTCCTTTTTGTGTTCCTCTAACAGCAACATGACCAGTGATTTCAAATCCAAATCTTGTTTTCCTGGTGTGTTGGGATATCCAAGGCTTGCTGTTGTCAGAGAATTGTGTTCAGATGCTGCAATATTGCCTTGACTTCTGTTAGTAACATTCCTACGTTTGCCTTTTGCCATCTGGTTATCTCTGGAATTAGTTGGTCCTGTTGTCACTATCTGGTGCTTGAACCTCCTCTAAGCCTGTAAGGCTATTTCTGCTCCTCTGGATGACTGGGTTTCCCCTGGCACAGATTGCTGATGTGTTGCCCTACTCTTGGGTGCTGTTGGAGCCCTGGTGTGCCTTGCCCCAAGCACTGTTATACTTGGGGTTGTCTCTGTCTTCCTGGACTGCCTGTCCTGTATGTCTGGGAGTGCAGATGGTGGCAGGGATCCCCTCCAAGTGCAGATTACTCTGCAGGGCAAATGACCCATGACAGGCTGGCACACAGATGAACCACATAGCTGCCCAGGTCTTGGGCTCAGGCAGAAGCCTGGCGGTCTGTGTCCCAAGTGATATTAAACTCGGGATATCTCTGTACCTGGAGCTGCCTGTCCTGTCTGACTGGGAGCAAAGATGGCAGCGGGGGAGCTGAGTTCTTAGGTTCTTAAAAGTCATTTACATATTTCTTTCTTAGAAGACAATGGTTAAATAGCTTTTCATAATTAATGCATGCTGAGGATCATCTCCATAAAATGAATATAAGAAAACCATTACATGGACAGCTCACCCCCTAGCATTTGTAGATCGATGACTGTATAAGCCTGTCATTGGCTATTAAACTGTGTGGGTACTCAAGTCTCTTAGATGAAATGGCATACTATTTGAACATGATATGCACAGCCTCCTGTACTACTTTTTCAAAATTTTTGTTCCAGATGCTGTTCCCTTTTGTAGTCCCTGCTCACAGAGTTCCCCAATACCCTTCTGCTTATCCGAGAGTTTGCCCCACACACCCTCACCCCACCTTCCACCCTTGTCCAGGTATCCCTCCACCCTGGTGCATAACGTTTCTGTGAGATTAGGCACAATCTCTCCCACTGAGGCCAACAAAGGCAGACATGGAAACTGAGCTACATGTCTACTACACAGTGCCAGGGAGCGTTGGTCTAGCTCATATATTCTTTTTGGTTGTTGGCTCAGTCTCTGAGAGGTGAGGTTCAGGTTAATTGACTCTGTTGGACTTTCCTCTCTAGGTTCTTCAATCCTTCTCTCAAGTTTTCCATGAGTCCCAACCTCTTGCAATGTTTGGCTGTGTGTACCTGCACATACACACACACACACACACACACACACACACACACACAGAGAGAGAGAGAGAGAGAGAGAGAGAGAGAGAGAGAGAGAGAGAGAAGATTCAGGTGAAATTTTTTGTCTTGCTTTATTAAATTAAATATATCAAACAATGTATTTTTTTTAAAGTCACCACCATAAATCCCTTCATTGGCTTCTTCTTTTGTTGTTATTTTCTTTTATGTACATAGTTATGTCGCCTGCATCTATATCTGTGCACTACCTCCATGCAGTACCTGAGGAGGTCAGAAGATACTGTATTCTGTGAAACTGGATTCAAAGATTGATTGTTAGGCCTCATTTGGAAGCTGGGAATTGAATCTGGGTCTTCTGGAAGAACAATCCATTCTCTGAAAAAAGCGGTCAGTGCCCTTAACTGCTGAGCCATCTCTCTAGCCCAGATTGGCCTTTTTGGGAGTTATTTATCACTGTGAATGAATAATACTTCTCAGGCACATAAGCACAGAATGCTAACTTAAAGTTGCAAGCTTCCCTTTTCAACTTCAAACAAAATGTTCTTTAACATTTTTACCATTGTTTTTGACCCCCTTCTCTACAGTCCTGTAGGGCTCCATTCTCATCAAGCAGTGAGCCTGCTTAGACTCACCAAGGACATTCCCTCGCTGCTTTCTTCAATTAACTCCAATGAACCATTTCAAAGAAAAATCATGCCTGCTAACCTTGCCAAAATTGAATGTTACTTTTAACAAAAACTACTTATGGCAAAATACTAGCCTTCTTTGTCTCAATAAATAAACAAACAAAGGCACCAGCAACTACAGAGCAATCCTCTCCTCTTCAGTCCTTTCTCTCCCTGTCCCCTCCCTCTCCATCTCCTCTCACTTTCCCATTCCTTCCTTTCTCCTTCTTCATATATCTCCTTTCCTCCTACTCTTTCTTTCACTCACTCCAGTAAATTATAACCATTTTATAAAGAATTAATCAATAGAAAATAGTACATTGAGAAATTTAGAGAAATATTTTTAAAGCTTCAGACCCATGGGATTATATAAAATATGGTGGGGTTTGGTAATTATTAGGTTAATTGTTATAACTAAATGAATTGCTTTTCATTTCATATAGCATAATACCCATGGTAGGCAAATTCTAAATCAAGAGAAATTAAATCAGGCACCAAACACTGAAATCTATGAGATTAAATTACTCATTCTGCAGAATAGAAATAGTTTGTAAAAACAAGCATATGATTGTTTGAAGCCATTTTATTATGTATAAAGCTCTCTCTTTCATGTTTTTATTAAACTACACTGTAGGCATATATATTTTAAAACCTACTGTAATAAGTGTACTTAAATGTTTTAACCTCCCTTCTAGCTCACCGCCCTCCAGAGATAGTAGAAAGAAAAGGTTAACAGGAAAAAGGAGGATATAGACCTGTTTAGAAATAGTTCTTTGGGGACAATCCAGAATATCAGCAGTTCAGTTCCCACAAATCAGCAGTGGTAGTTCAATCTACTCGTGAACACTATTCACAAATCAGCAACGGCAGGTCAATCCAGAAGAAACCATGAGGCTCTGGCAATTGGCCCAAGCCAGAACACTACCAGAAGTTCTCTGGGTGCATATCTCTGCATGAAATCATGGCAAACAATGATTAGGAAAGATAACAAGGAGAAACAATACTCGGCACCATCAATGAAGACCAACATCAGCAAAGCCCAAAAGACAAGCAAACAATGGCAAAGCGAACTAAGACCAGACAGTTTCATCTACTGTCTGTTGGGTTACATTTAAACTCTTTCTAATCATGTGTTCTCTCAAGCTCCCACTCTAGCCACACATCACATGCCCTTTATTCAGGCAGCATCCAGAAAAAGCATGTCTCTTCCCAGCAAAACATCCTCCCAGCTGTTAGCTTCAGCTAAAACATATTTTCATAAGACAGTTTCCAGAAAATCATCAGATGACACAACAGAGGCTCCAAAGAAACTAGAAACTTCCACTTCAGGAACATAACATAACAATACTAATGGTGTCTTGCTCAGTCATCATTAAAGAGTCTTCTTCCTGCAGTATATGAGAACAAATATAGAGATACACAGCAAGATAAGGTACAGAGAATGAGAGATCTTGAAACACTCAGTTCTAAATAGAGTGCCTTCCTAGTCACAAGATAAACTGTTTTCTCTGCTATTTCATCCTGCTTCATGATATCCAACATGATCTTCAGTGTATCCATGTGGTGAGTCAACCTATCCCAGTCCTGACCTGAACTGAAGTTCCAAAACTTGGAGCCCAATTAAGGCTTTGTTTTTTTTTTTGTTGTTGTTGTTTTTTGTTTTGTTTTGTTTTGTTTTGTTTTACTATAAATGAAATTCCCCATGTATAGTGGAAGTTAAGGCAGGAACCATAGATCCTAAGGTAAACATGCTCAGAGAAATGGCTCACCAATGTTTACAGAAAACAAAAGCTTGGAAGACACAAAGCTACTTTAAAATTCAGCAAGCGTGGCCTATGGTTACAGAGAGATTGGAAGTTGAAGCCTCCAAAGATATTATGGAAAACCAGTAAACAATCCCGGATAGAAGTCAATGCCAGGCAAAAGCGGAGGGGTGGGAAATAGGAAATAAAAATAAGGCCAAAGTTGAAAACAAACTAGTTGTAAAGAAAAAATAACAAGATGTTAAAACTAATGTTTATTAGGCTTGAGAGAATTGATCTTTATCCCACTTCCCCTAAAAGAATATTTAATCCCCTTTGAGGAAGACAATATTCCAAAGCTTCTCTGAATTTTTGTACAATATCTGGAATTAATACAAAAATCAGAATGAAGGTTTTATTAAACACATATGAAAAAATTAAAAGTTAAAGAAATCAAGTATAATAATTATGAAACATAATGGTAAAAAAAATTACTGATGCAATGAAAAAATGAGAGTAAACAGAATATCAGCTTAAAAGTCAAGTTCTTAAAATGCCCTAGACATTAAAATGCAGCTACTGGTTACTCTGAATTTTGGCTTCAGCATGTAAGGAAGAGTTTAGGAGATGTCACTCCTGTCTTTACAACAAGAAAAAGCAGGACAAAAGAAAATCAATGACTTTTATTGAACTCATCAGAGATGTGAGATTACAGGGCAAATTGCTACCCTGAAACCTGGCAAGACAGGCAGATCCCAGGTCCCAGCCAAGAACTGCTAACTTGGAGTAGGAGCCTTGGGAATCAGAAACATGTAGGAGCACCTGAACCACAATTCTGATGAATTGAATTATTGTGACTATAATAAATATCTAGAGATGCAGTCTTAAGAGGAGCCCAACAATTTCCAAGCTCACTACTTCTAGCATAAATACTGTGAGAAAATCTCTTTGTAAGTCTAACAAGGGCTACATATTTTCTAAAAGTTATGTGAACAATTCCTGTTTCCTAAAGGAGGAAACTTCTGGAGTTTTATCTAGGTAGA
Source organism: Apodemus speciosus (assembly GCA_002335545.1). Lineage (NCBI taxonomy): Eukaryota > Metazoa > Chordata > Mammalia > Rodentia > Muridae > Apodemus > Apodemus speciosus. The sequence goes on along the minus strand of BDUI01003291.1, from coordinate 34,425 downwards.
GAGAGGAAAGAAACAAAAGATGCATACACAGGTCTGGATGTATGTATGTATGTATGTATGTATGTATGTATGTATGTATATGTATATGTGTATGTGTGTGTATGTGTGTGTGTGTGTGTGCATGTGTGCACATGCCTGCTTACCTCAGGCTTACTGTTATTGAATGACTATGTGAGGTTTTCAAAAATAGCAAATGTCAGCTTCATGTAGACTAAATACCTGCCCTCTACAGGTAGTATCATTTCCTAGGTGGGGATCTGGACTGTATAGGGGGACAAAAGGAGCTGTGCATATGATCCATCTACTGCTCTTTCACAAATACAGATGTAAAATGACCACCTACTTCAAGTTCCCACAGCTATGACTTCCTCACAATAATGGACTCTACCCAGGGCCCAGGAACCGTTATAAATCACCCTTTCTTAAGTTACATTCTCCAAGGCATTTTATCATAGCCAAAGAAAAGTAGCTAAGAAAATGCATTAAAGAATAATTCAGTGATACCCGGAATGATACACTTTATAACTAAGTTATATTGCAGCAATCAAAAACTGATAGATTCAAAACATAAACCTACCATCCAAACATTAAATACACCCGATCCTTAATAATAAAAGAGAAAGGAAGAAAAGAAGAAAAGAGAGAAAATTGATAGATTCAATGCACCACACAAAATATAGAGTAAAACAGATGTAATCATCTTCACTGATGAGGAAAACCTATTGAAAAAATACTATCTTCATTCACATGTAAAAACAAACAAAAATCCTTCTCTCTGGATTCTAAATATAGAAACTTGCATATGTCATTGAGAATATGTATTTCAAAAAGAACTGAAGCTGAAGAGGAGATAGGAAAGAGGATGTTTGGGGGAAAGTCCATATGGAAGGTTATTATTCTCTAACCCATACACACAGTTTATGAAATGCCCAGGGTCAGGTCTGGGTTATCTCATCTCAAGGTTTTGGTCAGTAGAAACTGTAAGACCCCCCAAAAAAACACTACAAGCTACTGCTATTGCTCTTGTTTCCCCATCATTGTCTGAGAACACCCTGTTACTGATGAAATCTTGATCACAGGATGTGGAGAGATGAAACTGATACTTACTGACTGGGAAATTTTCTCCCAACTGGCTAGCATTCATAATTCAAAAGATGCTACATAGGCTACTGGGAGAGAAAAACCACTCATATCCTTAACCAGATGCTAATTCAACTAGTTAAACTAACATCTGTTAGTCCGGCAAGATATGCCCATGCTTATAACAGTGGTACAAATGTACCAGAACAATAGACATCTTTCTGACAATAGGTAAAGCCCATTCTACAGGAAGAGACACACATTGTAAATCTGATCAAGAGCTCTTGGTTGTAGAGATCCAATAGCCCAGGTGTAAATCTACTACTGTTACTTTGTTAAATGAACATAGAATCAAATAATCTCTAAATAGATATATTCATATTTATGTATTAATGCAGTTCTTATCTCTTAGCAAAGAAGGGATTTTTGGTAGTAGATTGAGATTAAAACAAAGACCTAATTGTACAAAGTATAGGAAATACATTTATGTAGGTTACTCAACAATAAATTGGAGGCCAATATTATAAATTCTCAAGGATCAATAGCCCTAGGAAAATATCAGAACTTGTATCTTTGAATTCATAGATGTTTAATTTTTGACTAGAAAGATGGGAACAGTTAGAATTATGATAGGACATTTTAAATTTGACACCTTTTATTTACTGGCAAGATCAGTTTCTTCAAATGTGGTATGAAAATATCTTAACTATTTACAAGTATTGCAAGACCATTTAAAGAGATTCAAATGGGTTTTCAAGCATTTTCTAGGTCAAGACGTCCAGGGACCAAAAAGCAGAGTCAAGCCAGGGGCTTAATGTGATTTATGCAAAGAATCCTGTGTAGTATTTCCTGGAGTTCTCATACCTAATTGTGCTTTCTTCAGCTTACTGTTGGATCTATTTGCCTTTAATAAAATCCTGTGATGGCTTATTTTAAACATTAGGACTGGATTAAGTAGTATGTCAGAAGTGTATGAATAACTTAACAGAAAAGTATGGACGGATTTTAAAACATATTTCTCAAAAGAAGACACACGAATTAACAGGAAGTGTGTAATTTACATGGTATAGGACATCACTGATCATCAAGAAAATATAAATAAAACCACAAAAAGAAATGAAAGACTTTAGTTAGAGTGATTATTAATAAAACAACAAAAGAAAACTATGTGAATACTTAAGAGGAAATTGAAGACTTACATTCTGTTGGGGGAGTCAAGTATATTATTTAAAATTGATTCTTCCTTAGAAAAATAAAATTACTTACCTGATCCAGCAATCCATGTATCATGTATCTACACACTGAATATGAAGTAAGTATGATACAGTATCTGTACTCCAAAGACTTGCAGCTATCATAAAGTCTATCAATCCACAAATGATTAAAGAACACAGGATACAGATATACAGAAGAATATGATTCCATCATGAAATGGAATTGAATTTTGTCATTGAGACAACATTCAAGAGCTATAAGACAAAGTATTATAATTGAAAGAAAATAGACACAGAAAGACATAAAATACATAGATGGAATCTTAGTTAATCTCATAGAAGAGCATATAATGGTAATGCCTAGATGCTAGAGAAGACCTCAATCGTGGGGAGGGTGTGAAAATAGGGGGCTCTGCATACAAAAATAATCCTTAGGAGGACTGAGAACTGAAAATTTGCACCAGAAAAGATGGCTTAGCAGTCAATATCAAGCACTGCTCTTACAGAGGACCTGAGTAGTTTTCTAGCCCTGAGAAATGGTGCACCACATGTAGCTCCAGTACCAGGATATTTAACATCTCTTCTTACCTCTACAGACACACATGCATACACAACACACACACACACACACATATACACACATGCATGCACACATATGCATACTTGCACACACAGAGAACACATTTACATGGATAAAATATTTATTTATTAAATAAATAAATCATTGAAAAAGAAAATAGAATATACTTCACTTGACACAGGATAACCATAGTCATGAATGAAGTTGGAAAGGTATTAGCAAAACAGCCAAAGAACAATGTGTAAGATTGTGAGAAAAAAATAGATGGCTTATATTCTGTTAAAAAAAWTTTTAAGCTTCAGAATATCTAGAAGAGAGATTTTAATATTCAGACTAACTGCATAGAGACAAGGAAAAGGTGAATGAGTTGATGAATAAACTCACCATGCACATTTAGTATGATGCTTATAACAGAATATAACGTATATGTGTCAAATATCAAAACACATCCCATTAATGTGAATGATCAATCACAGATTATGAATGGAAGGAGAAGGAAGGAAAGGAGGTTGGAAAAGAAAGAAAGAGCAAAGGAGTAAAGAAGGAAAGAATGAAGGAAGGAGAGAAGTCAAGAAGGGGGTAGAGAATGAAGGAATTATGACAATCATCACAGGACTTAAAGGTGTGAAAAATACTGGGCATCCTCTACCAGAGTAGAAATTACAGTCAGACCCAACTCTGAGAGGTGTATATGATGAGTCTTACTTCTGTTTTTATCATTTTGTAATAGCTCTCCTAAGATTCCCCCACAGACTAGAGGTAACTACAAATCTTTTTATATTTACTTCTTGGTGTCATGCCATTTGGAAAATGAGTTTGATCTCTTCAGCTTAAGACATGCGCCCACACAAGAAGTAATTCTAAGAGGTGCATATTAATAGTCTTTGTTCCTCCTAACTGAGCAATCTGGTCACTTCTGCATTCAATGAGAAAAGGTACTATGATATGATTGATTTCAGGTACCACTAGATACTGTAAAAGACATTTTCTGGAGCAAAATGGTAGAGACAAGACTCTGGGTTACAAGGATCCATGATAATGATAGCTTATTGTGCTATTATCATTTTGACTCTTTTTCCATTCTTTAAAATGAGAGCCAATTTGATGGTACTTCAAGCATCTTTCTACCCACAAGGAAATTTAACAGAACTCATTAAGATGCCAGCTTCTTCTCATTACCCTTCTGCTGGTTTTTGATCTTATGTGTGCTCTTTCTAAGTTTCCACATGGTCTTTGTCAAGCCATATGATGTAGCCGTAGGTTATATTTGAAATTAAATGGAAAGATTATCTTTTTCATAAACATCTCTTGAAATTTCTACCATGGGCATGCTGTTTCTACAATGTGGCCACTGTGCAAAATACTGCCTGTTCTTGGATGCAGGATCCCTTGATGCAAAGCAATCTTCTTGCCAAAGAGATTTGAATATGATCTGCAGAGGGACATTTTATACTCCCGTAGGCTACAAGAAACACTGACAGCTTGGAATTAGATCAAGACCGATGAGATGCCTGCCTTTCCAGCACCAGGAATTTCCTGGTTAGACTATTTCATATGCTCATGGAAGCAATAGCTTGTGGGCATGCCTGCCTAATCACTTTATCTCCAAATTTGTGTGGACAACATCAGCTTACCATGAGGATTTTGAAGCCAGGAAAAACAAACATGGGAGTAAGGCAAATCCTTTCTCTAACTCTCTGGGAACAATCTATACAGAAGGCTGAATTTCAAAGTATTTCAAAGCCTCCCTTCACAGCATATGAAAGATTGGGTCTGGGCCATTACAAGTCTCAGTGATGGACCTAGAGCCACAGGGCTCTGTCAGTACAAATCACAACAGTATGATGAGAATCCCACCCATAGCCAATGTTAGCTCCTGGCTTTTTCAATTAAAACATGTAAAGCACTTAATATTTAAGCCAATATAGGTACCTAAATCTATGTATCAATCTAAAGACCTTCAAGGATGATGCACTTTTAGGAAGCAAATATATAATCTTTTCCATAATGGAAGAACCTTTTCTCTAAAAGTTACCCAAAATTCTCCTTAGAAGCAAATGAGTCTGCTGTCATTTGAAAACTTTTACAAGCATTCCTGCCTCCATTACTTTGTGGCAAAAATCTTATAAACACTATAGACAAAGAGTAGTAAAATAGGATAATACTTTAGAATGCTAATATTAAGGGATATGGTATAGCTAAGGTCTAGCGTTGATCATCTTTTAACATGAAACAAAGCAGAGAAATCAGAGAAGGGGATTTCTAGAGTCTAGGGCTAGATAAAGAATTCTCACACTTGGCATTAAATGTGTACACATAAAGGGAAAATATGCTAAGCCAGATCTCTGCAAACTTCAAAGCTATTGTTCTGCAATGTTACTATCGAGTGGATCAAGAATGAAATTTAAAGATTCATTACAAACATTCAACACATATCTGATACCTAGGATGTTTCACACAGTCCATACAAACACACACACAAACACACACACACACACACACACACACACACACACACACACACTAACCACACGTGTATAGTTCACAACTATAGTTCACAGAAACACATACATACACATACATGCACATGTACATATGTGCAGTTAATATCTGCACATAAACAGATACATGTATAGTTCACACACATACATATGTATAGGTAGAGAGACACAGTTTACACACATATCCACACATAGGAATATACTCATCACAAACAGAGAGACATGGAGAGTAACATGCACATCACTCACATTCATATTCAGAGGCATACAACTAACACACACATGTAAAGGAACACCTATACACATATGTAAACTCACATGCAGAGTAACTCAGTTCTCACACAGACACAGAGGAACACACAGTTCCTGTATATTCACATACATACAGAGGAACACCCAGTTCACACAGATATACATAGAAACACACAATTCACACGTACATACATACATACATACATACATACATACACACACACGCCATGGAGTACAGAGCAGAATTGACAAAAACACACCAAAAGTTCTCTCACCCACACACAAAGGAACATAGTGTTCATACACAAACATACATACTTTAGTTTACACACACATACACAGAACATCATACTGCTCGCAAATAGGTACATACATATACAAATTACATCTCTCCAACCAAGTTCACTTGTCTGTAGGTTCCAGAGTAAACACTCAAAAGGGGAAACATCTAACCACATTTGAATGTCCAAATCTGGGAAAACACCAAATCAAAAAATGTTTTAGAGGATTATATTTTCTGGCATTCAAAGCAGTTAAATTGTATAAAAGAATAGTAGTAACAGGTCACACGTTGTCAGGATATGCATGCCAAAAGTAACAGACAAGCCATGTTCTAGAAAAAAACCCATCTGTATAAAATTTGCATATACTGATATATTAACAAATGCAGACTGGTGAAAATTTGGACTCAGTCTGAAACCAAAAGCAACTCACTGAGTCATTGGAATGTTTAATCAGCAAATACAATGTAGTAAGATCTATGCATAAAGGTCAGCCCAGGTTGATGGTGCTAAATCTGAAAAGCATGAAAACTGTAATATACTTGCGAGTCTACAGCCTGACATCTAAGCAATGACAAAACATTGGAGAAAACAGACACTGAATGGAAGCCAAATGGTGACTGAGGCATCTTGATACTGATCATTAAAATAAAGAACCCATGTGCCTTGATATTAGGTGTGTTTCATATCAGACATATGCCAAATTACCAAGATGTAGAATAACCTACAGAACTAGTTTTCATTTTACATGTGATAAAATTTAAATCAAGAGAATAATTAACCATTCTGAATTTATGTCACAAAGTCATCTCTTAGCCCATCTCTAACAGCAAAATGTGTGTTTGAATGAGTGAGCCTTCAATGTTGCTGAAATCCATATAAGCTTTTCCATCTCTTATCTCATCTTTCTATGAGATGCAGCTGTAAGATGCAGATTTGGAAATTAATCTCTAAGAAAGCCTAATAGCTCAGCTCCGCGTGGAGACTCACCCTTCCAGAAACATGATGGCTTCCCTGAAGATACAGCCGATAAGATGGATTTGGATTTTGTACTGAAGGCTGTTGAATTTCAAGTCATATAGCAGGTCTGACTCAGGATATTGGTCCAGTATAGAAGTCGAAGGTGCAGGAATACAAACACTGCTTATTATGTCCAGAGTTTGGGCTCTGGACATTATCATGCTGAGTTTGGAAACAAGCATGTTGCTTAGAACAACTCCTTGCATCTGAAATTTCTAGGACAAGTACATCTTGACAGAGTTTGGGTTATTTATTTATTTATTTATTTATTTATTTATTTATTTATTTATTAGTTTAAATTGTATAAATGAAAGATGGAGGATGAAAGGTGAGAGAGTAATAAGCAGGCAGCCAGGCTCTGTTATGAAACAAAAAGAAGAAATGAGAATATTGAACACTTCAAGACAATGTAGACAATTCAACAATATTGGGGGGAAAAGTGAAAAACTGAAGTCAAGAAAAACTGAAGTGTGAAGAGAAGAGAATAAAGATGCAACGAGAGAGTGAGAGGTTAGGCAAAGAAACTGTGACACATGAACTTGGTGTAAGTTCATTGGTGGCATTTACCTGGGTGGATAAGATGGAGTCAGCCAAACAGTAGTGAGAAAACTTAGAGCTTATAAAATAGAAACAAAAGATTTTGCAACATTGCTACAGAAACCACACCATCGAAGAGACAGATCTGCTAATGAAGCTGGGATCCTCAAGAGATATGTTTTCTGGTATTAGTGTTTTAAATATGCATAACGCAGATACCCAGAAATCTAGCAATTAAAAGAGCTGAAGGGAATCAGAGTGAGATAATCTCAATGAAAATTCAGATTCGGTTCTGAGGGAAATATTGACTACAGGGCTGTGAAGAAACGAGAAGAAAGGCAGCATGGAAATTTACACTGGCCTAGGGACTTGCGAAGGGAATCTGAAATGATTCTTTTATGATATATTTCTCTCTCTCTCTTTTTTTCCCTATCTGAGGAGGAAATTTTGGCTTCTGCTGAGCATGCAGAGGTTGGTGAGAAGAGGAGAAAAATCTTACAAAGCTGAAAAATTATTTTAAGTCATTGATTACACAGGTGATCAAAGGGTCAGCGATGCTGATGATTATAAATGAATAGTCCTATTGATTTGCCTGATAGTGCAGAGCTTACTCTACAAGGTTCAGCAGTCTGCATAGAGATATAAAGAAAGCCAATAGTAGATCCTTCCACATTCTGAGCTGAACTGGGGAATTTAGGCATACAGATAGAATTGTTAGTGTGTGCATTAGACTGTCATGTAGCACATAATGCCATTTCAGCCATCAATGAGCTGCACATACAAAGGGATTTCCAACAATATAATGAAGCTGAAAAAATGTAGCTAACTTCACATTGAATGTCAGAGCACAACGCATGTCTCACAAATCTTTGGTATTGCTGGTATAAACAAGCCTACAAGCTGCAGGAGAGCATAGCACATCCAATTATGAACACTACATAATACTTTACAATAACAATCAGGCAAGTTTCTACATTGCTATAATTATTTTATCATCATTACTTAGAACCACGAGCTCCTTCAAGGTATATTTTATAAAAGCTAATAATTATACAAGCTCAGGTAGTTCTTCTGAAAATTAATTCAGTGGGGGAACCTGTTATCAGCAGTTAGCATCCCAGACCCTATTGTTGCCCATGAAGATCTTAGGTTTGGGTTGTGTTTTGTGATTCTTTGCGTACAGGGTTTCACGCTAGTCAAGGCTGGACTGTAATTCCCCACCTGCCTGTTTAATAATTCAAATTTTAGCATTACAGATGTTTGCCACCAAGGTTGTCTCTGAAGACCTTCCAGTAGGACAAGCTCTGTGTAGACCTGGGTCAATGTATGTGGCCGTGAGTTACTTACAGAGAAAAATATTAAAGGGTAAATTAAAAATAGAAATGTGGAATTGAGACACATTTTTGGAATTTTCCTTGGATGTGTATGCATAGCAGGTAACCTGGAAGGGGGGAGAGCAGGTGGGGATAAAAACAGGAGGGATCAGGTTTGGGAAGGTTGAAGGACCTACAAGGGTACAGGGAGTGGTACTGGGGGTCATTTCAGGGGTGAAGTAGAAACTTGGTACAAGAGAAATTTCCAGGCATCTAAGAGAGTGACCCTAGATAACCCTCTTAGCAATGGATGTGGAACCTGCACCGCCATTCTCATGTAACCAGGAAAGAATCCCTGTGGAAACATTGGAACAGGAACTCAGCTACGAAACCTTTGATCAACAATTTGTCCTGCCAGCAACATTGCTAGCATAAAGGTGGAACAGAAATTTTGAGAGTGGCCAACCAAAGACCAATCTAGTTTGACACCCTAGCCACTAGAGGGAGCCCACCTCTGACACTGCCTGGAGGGCCATAAACCAGAGGTCAGACAGCCCAACTTGATATGTCATGTTTGATTGATATCCCTAGGAGGCCTGCCCTTTGCTGAAGGAAAACAGAGGAGGAGTAGATGGGGTAGGGGAGGGAATAGGAAAAGAGGAGGGCTGGGAAGCTCTAATCTTGATTTAATATATTAGAGAACACATTTTAAAAACTAAATCAAAATTTGAAAAACCACAAAACACATAAGTAAAACCATATAATACATTTATAATTTCCAAAGAGTCAAAAAGCTTTACAAAGTTTGTAAGGCAAAATGTCATTGCACGCTAGGATAAGTAATTTCCTGGTGCTTAGCATAGTACTTATAAAGTCTATGATGATGCACAGTGATATGCCAGCTATGGAAATATCCTCACCACCCACCCAGGAATTCACCTACATCTACTTCCAATAATTAAGACAAATTGTAAATACAGAGGCACCATATTTTTAATGCATTTTTCTAATTTTTGGTATTTGAATGGGAATATGATATTGTTCTTCTACCATCCATAATATTCAGTACAAAAGTATAATGCACACGTTTATAGTATAGAAGCAAAAGGCTATCCCATCTACCCTGGACGCCTAATATCCTATAGCATCTATAGCATCCATCCTAGATGCCTCATAGTCTGTATTATGTAGGTTTGTCTAACATTGTCATGCTAGCTACTGATTATCTTATGTTTTCCCATTGTTAAGYGGCACATACTTCTCACAGAAGAAGAAACAGAATATTAAAAGAATTGCAATCTGACATAAGAAGAAAGGTAAATACTGAAGATGTTAGTAAAAAAGAAATTAGAATAATTTCTGGATTTGGGAAGCAAAGTCATATGTCAAAGACTATAGTTCTAGATTATTATAATGGAAATAGAAACAGTTGATGCACCAGACAATAAACCAGTCTGAGTAAATTTCTATAACTCCTAAAAGGCCAGCTTGGTGCAATTTAATGATTTACATATGTCTTGCCATGACACATGTCATAGCCATGCCTGAGTAGATGATAGAGAATGATTGCATGTGGCCTGTACAAACATTAAAACACACTGAGGAAAAGCAAGCACACCCATTGTTAGCACAGACCAGCTCAGTGTTATCACTCTTCCAGAGAATATTCACGTGGCCTAATTGATTCATTTTTCATCTCACCAAAGCAGCTTATATATGATTTATATCTAGTTGGATAGAAAAATGAGGTTCTTAGAAATTTAAAACTAAAACCCTTAGGAACAATCTAATTGACCAAGTCATTTTATAAGAAAAAAAAACCCTAAGAACTTTTAAATGTGTTTAAATTCAACAAATTGGAACGCAACCTACAAACTAATTACTTGTTTGGTTTGCCACGTTTTTATTGCAAATAATTTAGCAAGTGAAAAAAGGTAATAGAAACAGTTTTCAACTTTGTTTCCAAATAAAGAAATGCAATGCCTACACAGAGATAAATCTCTTGATTAGAAAGTGAATAAATTGCAGTAATTCGTTGTCAAGCTCTTTAAAACAAGATGAATATTTGAAAATATGAATATAATATAAAAACACTGGTTAGATAGCACAGCTAATACCCCTAAAAATCGATAAGCTAAAAAAGATTATGACCTTAGACATATTACTAATAATAGTCACACCAAGATTAAAAGCATCACTTAAATATGTCAGAGACTCAAAGGTGCCTGCATATGTGATTAATATTTAGCACCTATGATTTATAAGAGATTAAAATAGTCAGAGGTGATGGGGCAGGGTGAAGAATAATTATATAAGGTCAATGGTTAAATAGACACTCCCAAATATGTATTAACCCAAATTAAAATAATGTTACTTTTCTGATTTTATATAACATTTTAGATATTTTATTGTTTTGCAACAATTCCTTAGCAGTCTATGCTGTTACTTTCTTTTGGAACTATGTAAAATAAATAGGGATTTTTTTAATATCAAGGAGAGTCTTCCTATAAAAACAGAAAACTTTGACTAAACAATGACAAAAATAGTTACAAACTTTTTGATGCTAAGGCATTCCAGTTTCTGGTCATAAAATTGGAAAAGGAGATATAGCAGAGCATACTTTGTTTTATAGTAGGGGCAGGCTTATTATAAATTAGCTAAATGCACATTTTATACTGAAAACAAACATTGATCTTCATAATTTCATAGTAGTTTGCATGAACACAAAATTTATACTACACTTTAAAAATGTTATTAGGTCTTTATGTAGTCAGAGATTGACTGTGAAAATGAAATCACCCCAGGAGATACTTATTTTAACAATATACACAGAGGTTCGGATTTCATTATGTCAAGGTTTGAAGAAAAACATGACTTGATATTTGTATTTCTTAAGTGTCCACAAAGTGAAAAGTATGATAAAGAGAATTGGAAAAATCATGATTCTAACTAATTATAGTAGTTTAATATGATGATATGTTAATTTCCCTACACAATAAATCCAACATATTATTGAAAATGCTACAAATTGCCTTATTGATTGAAGTCAAACATTAATTGAAGAACTGCCATTTGCTATCCAAGGTACTGAGGAGACCGAATGAAATAACTTTCAGGTAATTATCCTTTTAGCTTTAACATTGTTTCTTTGGCAAAATGAGAAACTCAAAGAAAACAAAGTATTAAATAATGATGAACTTACACTTCATGTGGTTTGTTATTTTGCTATACTAGTCAACTTATTAATTATTAGCAATAGCCACAATAGCTTTGTTATTGACAACTTAAAAAAACTCCATCAAGCCACAATAGTTCTATCATAACAGATATAGAACTGTTGCAAAAGCCACAGACACAAATATGTAACATGGGAAGCACCAAGAATACGAGGCACATACATCATACTTCAGAATAAGAAAATAATAGAAGTTGAGAATGCAAACAAAAAGCTTTACAACCATCTTTTTAAAGTGGTGGCTTAAAAATATGGAATAAGGGAACAAGACAAACCAAATGACTTTGTTATGTTACAGTCTAGCTGCATGTCAAAAGCAAGTAAGTAATTATGACCCTACCAGGGAAAGCTAAATCTAGAGATGAGAAATTGCATGAAATGGACATCAAATGGAAGACACTGTGTTTTTGAACTAGGTGAAGGGCTTCTATTAGGTCCTTTTATAAACATTTTCTATTTGGCCTTGACAGGCAACTCAATCATTATTCCATAAAACTCAGTCTTATACCCATCACACACTTAGTGAAATGGAAAACAAATAATACAAAAAGGTAATGCTGTGAAAGGCATAATTTTCCAGTTATACTAGATCTGAAATGAATCAATAAAAGAAGAACAGAAGCATCAGTACATGAGCACAGGAATGAAAGTTCTGAATAAGTGCATTAGCCCACAAAAGAGCCAACAAGAAAATTCAATGGGAGATATCACTTGAGGTTCAGAAAAGAGAGGCTGTCTTTGTCGACCTTGTGATGCACTGATGAGCCAATTCAATTATATTACATACATACATACATACATACATACATACATACATACAATGCATATGCATATGCATGCACACAATATAACACAAAGAGAGTAAAGAATTCATCCATAGTCTCATAGTCATGAGAGGTCTATCACTTACATTTGCCACAAATTCCCAAAAACATGTTTCTGAGCAAATTCAATATAACATATAATGTGATCACTAGATTGACCTTTCATAGGACACTTGACTCACTCAGGCTCCTTCTCCGGGCAAGATACAGGGGAGGTGATAGTGACTGCAAAGTAATTGCCACAGGCTTATCAGTGAAAATTTACCACTATGTAAGGAGGGGAAAAGGAATATCTCTGAAATACTTCTGGTTTGTGCTTAATAACATAAACAATTCACATCTTGGCTAATAATAAAATTTTAAATATAATTTGAAAATGAAAACCTTTAAGCAATTGACTCCTTTAAAATATTGAATATCAAAACATAATTTTCTGTGCATAATTGAATAACCTTGAATGTCATATTCTATTTTACAGAAAACTGGATATATTAATAAATACAAGGAAAATAACAAATGATAAGTCATTGGAGAGCAAATAACTATGCACATAATAAGAACTTCCAAGAGCCATAAAAATATTATGAACTATTGCCTGTGCTCTGGACAGCTCTCAGCCTGACCCTACTGCTCTTGGTGGTTGGGGGCGAGTTGGCACAGAGTCAACTACACAGACTCCAGGAATAGGCAGGAAGCTCATCTGAGCACTGCTGCAAGCTCCCTTAATACTCTCCACCCACACCCCCAACTGGTCCCAAGTAAGTATCATTCTAAACAGAAGTTCCTGATTGGCTAGCATTATTTGCACCAGCAACCCTTGCTCTCTCAGGCAGTCCTCAACTAGGTCCTCCTGCAGGAGATGCTTTTGCAGTTGCACTGCAGTTGCACGGCCTCCAGCGTTTACACAGAGGCAGCCCTCCTGTTCCTGCTACAGTGAACAAATCTCAAAAAGTGACAAGAAGGACCACTAGAAACTAAAGTGCTCAATACTCAAAAGGTCAATATTCATTAAGGAAGAGAACAAAGTTCAGACACAAACAAACCATAATAAATAGTGTGATATTTAAAAGGCTGCTACAGATTAACTAAACCACTTTTTGGTTGGATTTGGGCTCTGCTCCACAACAGGTTTTATAGTTGGAACAATAATTTATGTAAAAGAAGTATGGGAAGGGAGGCGACAAGCCCTAGCATAGAACCTACTGTTGTTATGTTGTTGATGGATGGTCATGCTGTGAAATTACCCTCTAAAAATTTAGTTTTATACACACAGACATGAGCTGCTTGGCCTCACCTTTGGTCAAGGTATAGCAGTCAATTGAGAGAAGTTATGAACTGGTCACCTCTGAAAATAAGTCACAGTGTTTAGCCCTAAATCAGGCATTTGTAATAAGTATATTAGTACCAAAATTTCAGGAAATATTGAGGAGAAAAAGGAGGAAAAATATGTACCTGGAAGATGGGAAGAAGTGTGGTAAAATGATTTGTGCACATTACATCGCAAATGACAACCAGGAATTTGGAGCAGTTGTTTTTCTGCACAACCTACACAAAACCAAGCCTGCCAAAATCCAGGTAAAGAAGAAAAGCATTTTTTGAACCCACTCCATCTTGAGAAGCTATTGATAATTCCTAGTGACTGGGATAGGGAGAATTATTCCTTTTGCAGATATGGCTAGAGGTAGGTTTCCATTGGACACTCCATAGCAGTGTGCATAATGTCAGCACTAGCTGCACTTAGGAAAGAAAGAGAGGGAGGGAGAGAGAGAGAGGATCTAGCAAAAAACTATGATGAGGAAAAATGGATTACTACAAAGATTCAAACAAATGAGGGGAAAAGAATGGGCAGACATACAGATTTAAGCAGTTATTGTCACTATGTACAAATATTCAAGGGAAAATATGAATATTTCAAAGATCATGATATAAAATATAAAAAAAAAAACACCAGGCAATAGAGGTGAAGTCTCTAAGTAGGTACCAACTCTTGCAGTCAATTAGTGGAGAGAAGCCTTTGCAAAAGCCTGGGCTGTAATAGGATTYCCATAATACTCCTTCAACCAACAATTCATTTAGATACAACTCATTCCTGGTACTGATGCTTCCTTTGGTGATAGGAGGGGTCCAGTTGGGGCTCTAACTCCCCTGTAATTTGATGTTTTTACTTATATCATCTTCATGAATCATAGCCTGTTAATTTTGACTTAAGAGCTAATATCCACACATGTGAACTGATACCATATTTGTATTTCTGGGTGAGAGTTACCTCTCCAGATGACACTTATGTACTTCCAGCAATTTGAAAACTTCTTGATGTCATTTTATTAAAGGTGGAGCAATAGTCCATTATGTAACTATAGCACATTTTCTTAATCCATTGGGAGACATATAGGTTGTCTCTAAGTACTGGCTATTATTAACAGAGCAGCAAAAAACATGTATGAACAAGTGTCAATGTAGTAGGATGAACTATCCCGTGAGTCTATGCCCAGTAATGGTATAGCTGGATCTTGAGTGATTTCTATAGTGGCCTCATAAGTTTAGACTCACAGCAGCAATAGATGTGTGTTTCTTTTACTCTACATCCACAGCAGTGTGAGTATTCTCTTGTTTTATTGATCTTCACCATCCTGATAGGTGTAAGATGAAATCTCAAAGACTTTCATTTTCCTGATAGCTAAGGATGTTGACCATTGCTTTAAATGCCTCTAAGCTATTCCCACTATGCAGTGTGTGGTTGGTAAAAATATTTTCACATTCAGTAGGCTGCTGTGTTGCCCTAACAATTGGATTCTATGTTGTAAAGAAACATTTTGGTTTCATGAGGTCCCATTAATTAATTGTTGATCTCAGTGCCTATGCTAATGGCATTCTGTTTAGAAAGCCTTTCCCTGTGCCAATGAGTTCAAGACAGTTCTCTAATTTCCCTTTTATCAGATTCAGAGTATCTGGTCTTACAATGAAGTCTTTGATGCATTTGGGGTTGAGTTCTGTGCAGAGTGATTAAGCATGGATCTATTTGGATTCTTCCACATGTGTCTAGCCAGTTTCACCAGCACAATTTCTGGAGGATGCTGTCATTATTCCAGTGTGTTTTTCTGGGCACCATTATATAACATCAGGCATTCAAAGATATGTGGATATGGATATATGTCTGTCTCTTCCAGTCGATTCCATTATTAATATATCTGTTTCTGTGCCAAAACCTTGCTGATTTTATTACTATGACTCTGTAGTACAGGTGTAGGTCTAGAACATTGATACTGCCATAAATTCTCTTTAGGTATCCTAGGAGTCAGTCTCTCTCTCTCTCTCTCTCTCTCTCTCTCTCTCTCTCTCTCTCTGTCTCCTGTGTGTCTCCTGTGTGTGTTC
The DNA here is from genome assembly GCA_002335545.1 of Apodemus speciosus. Lineage (NCBI taxonomy): Eukaryota > Metazoa > Chordata > Mammalia > Rodentia > Muridae > Apodemus > Apodemus speciosus. The sequence continues at coordinate 18,216 of BDUI01003291.1, read as the reverse complement.
ATATATAAAGATAAAATTTTTCTTTTAAGATCTGTACAGAATTTTTATAAAGCTTGCCTGGACTCTCTATATTGCATCTTTATGGGATTCCCACATGTGTGGATGAGTATGTTTCTGCTTCTCTCACTGTTTCTCTTAACTTTTTGGGAACTCTTTTTCTCCTGTTTACATAAATTTTCTTATTAATATTTGTTTATTTTGTTACATATAGTTTTGTTATTTATTAATATCTCTTAGAAGGTTGTTTGATTTTCTAAGGAGAGACAGAAAGAGGATAGGTTCATATTGGGAAGGGCAAAGGAACTTGAAGTAGAAGGAAGAGAAACTAATATACTGTATGAAAAAAACTATTTTCAATAAAAAAGAAATCATGAAAAGGTACTAATCACATTCTCAAGACATGAAAACTGTGATTTCTAAAATAAGAATTATTTTTATGTGTTTGTCCTGATCTTAGCCATGACATAATATAATCCATGCATACACATGTTAAAAATAATCCACAGTGAAGAAATACTGAATAAAATATATTGGACAAAGACATAGCTACCCCAATAACAATACCAGTGGTTGAACTCAGATAAATAGCCTATATATAGAAAGAGAGATAGATACATATAGAGATAGATAGATAGATAGATAGATAGATAGATAGATAGATAGATAGATAGAGATGGATAGATGATAGATGCTTTGATAGATGACAAATGATAATGATCGATGATAGATAGATAGATAGATAGATAGATGATAGATGATAGATAGATAGATAGATAGATAGATAGATAGATAGATAGATAGAGATGTAGATAGACTATATATGCTTTAATAGATGACAGATTATAATGGTAGATAGATACAAAACTAATCAAGTTCTCTCCTGAGATTAATTCTCTTAAGATGGCATGAGATTCCCATGTGTATATGTCAAGTGACATACATTCACTTTACAGGAATGACAGAATTGTTAGTTTTATTCCATGTAAAGGAAGCTAAGTTATCTGATATTTTAGGAAGGAGATGGCCAACTTTAAACTTCCTGATTGAACCTTATGATACACAGTACTAAGAACCCACGCTTAAATGATTCTTCAAATCAGATCAGAAGCATTATAAAGTTCTCAAATTATAAAGATGCAGTAAAATTAGCCACATTTTTATCATTCCCATGAAGTGATAAAATGTATAATATAAAGTATACTGTAAGAAACTGTAGCACTAATTTTATATATATAGAAATGAGACTAAAAATTAAGTGAACGATCTGATTGATGGATATAAGGCATTGGTTAGAAACCCAGTGGGTAGCTAAAAGACTTATGCTGCTTCTATCCTGCCAGGGTGTAAAGTAAATTCTCTATTTAAAGCACTGGAGTGTCGCCTTTCATTATTTTTATCGTAAATGTGCCCAACAAATGACTAAGCAGAAGCTAAAGTCAATAAATACAGTGACATAAATAACTCGGAGTCAGGATCTTAAGGATTTATTCTTGGCTTCTTCAGCAACATGTTTGATGATCATTGGCAAGTCACTTAACCTCCTTGTAGTGCACAGAAAGTGAGGACAAAAGTGAACGCTCCGACATATTGTGAGATTCTGTGACTAATGCTGCTAACTAATTCAGCATGAGTCAGTATCCATGTGCGGCCACCACCGTAATTAATGACATTATTAAAGAGGCCTCACAGGGCTATAAATACATGTCCTATACTCAACACCCAAAGTGTCTCTTGCTCTGTTTAAAAATCTAAAAGGTTTTTCTTCTCATAATGTATATCTAGAAACGAGCCTATTTTCACTTTATTTCCCTGCTACTTTTCTGCAAATCTCTTAAAGGCATATCTGTGGTCTGTAGCATTACCCTCTTTGTTTCTTCAGGAATGACTATGGGCAGATTTTTTTTTCTGTCCATTGCTCCATCCAAACTTATTCTTCTACCAATGGACTCAACATAGCCAAATGCAAACATGAATAACTGTTTTTTTTTTGTTTTTTTTGTTTTTTTTACGGCACTAGCATTTGACTGATCTAAATACTGATTTTAGAAATATATTCTTCTCTTGTACCCCTTTTCCTTTGTCTCACACACACACACACACATTTTACATATAGTTCACACATTTATATATTGTACGTTCATATATTTATTATACACGTATATACATGCACGCACATATATGTGTGCATAGTGAATATATATGAATGTATAATAGGTACACATGCTAAAATAATAAAAAATAGACTTATTCAGTGTGACGACATTAGGAAGAAGAACAAAAAAGAGTTCCATGGCTATATAAGCCTCTCTTCACACTACTGGTAGGAGGTTCATATAGGGGATAATAGGTATGCATAACTAAGCAGCTCTGGGCAAATGGGTTTCCATTCTCAAACCATCATTGTCTGGCCTCAGATTTCTACTTCAAGGTGTCTCTTAAGTTGTCAACCTGTTTTTACATCAAATTTGGAGTGTTTCAATGTCCATTTGTTGGACCTTCGTGAATGTCTCATGCTCTTCCCTCATCTACACGGTGACTCTCTCCCACTCCAGGCAGTTCAGTGCCATTAGTATAATGGTAATCTTAACATCAGCTTCTGAGACCCAAGTTTCCTTAAATACGTCTGTTACTTGATTTCTCAGCAGCCACTGTAGACTCACGTGTATCACCTGAACTGCAGTGACCAATGGTCTCTTAGCTTTGTCAGTTGCCCAAGAAAAAGAGCCATGCATTTTTTTTTCTTTCATTTAACAAATTCTACCTCTGCAACTCAGCAGCACAGTCTTGAAAACACAACCCAAATCTGGACACTTCTCAATTCTTCCACTCCATTCCACTTACTCCACGATACCCTATAGCATACTGCCACTTTGCTTTCTCCTTCAAACATCTACCCTGAAGCCACAAGAAAGCCTTGGTGGGCCATTCTAGCAAAATTATCTCGTGTTCAAATTTTCCCAGTGATTCTCGCACAGAAATTCCTGTGACCTACCTACAAGTAGTCCATAGCTYAGAGCCAGCCGCTTCCCCAGTCTCTTCTCCTGTGGAAAGGCTGGTCCAGCCACACGGCCTTTTCACCAGCTGCAGAGCACACCATGAGTGCCACCTCGCAGCACTTCAGTTTCCTGTTGGGATGCTCCATGATCTACCGTTTTAGCACTCAGGGGAAATCTTGCTGAGCTATCTGAGGTGTCCTTACCTGTGATCACTCCAGGCAGCACAGGCCCCTCCACAGTATTCTAAAGCAAAGCTTCCCCTGTGTCCCTTTCCAGCGATTTCATTCTTACATTCACTAATAGGATAATACGATGTGGTATCTCAAGCACAGCTCTCCTTTCTGAATGAATCATAGGAGGCTTTTGCATAGTCCTATGAGCACTGATGTGATATTTCTTAACCATTTGGTTTGCCCCTAACAAGTACCTATGATGTTACTCAAGAAAATTTACTGCATTCTCGTCCAAATGAAGGCCTTAATTGCAAAGAATGACATACGTTTTCAGTCACTACATAAAACACGCAGAACTTTAAAGGGATGAAACCATTTAGTTATGTAATTTTGATTCAATCCTAGTTTTTAAAATATTCTAACATGATTACTGACCTGCCTACAATTTCAGCCAAGCCATATAATTACAATATCTATATCAATAATTTTATTAATCAGCACTTTGCTTTGGGAGAAATTTTGAACCATTTCTTCTAAATTAGGGATAAAAATTGAGCAGCATACTTCTGCTTATTTACTTGCTCTGGTCACCTTTGCTTTCTTCAAATTCTCCTTTCAATTAATTCAGTTTTTTTTTTTTTTTACAATACTCAGCTATTTCCATCTTTATTTCACAGCTTATCTCTCCATCAAAGACAAAGTTTTCTCATTACATTGGCGTGTCTGCTTCCTTCTTTATGCAGTGTTTGCTTTACTTCACAGCATGATATAAACTCAAAATATATCTCAAAAATATGGACAGGAGTCCTTAACGCATACCCCAAGCATTCTTTATGTTCTAACCATCTAAATATTCACTGCACATGATGTGAAAATGATGAAGGCTTTGTGTTTCCTACATACATACAAAAGTTCTATTTGTCTTTGATGTCTGATACTCTTCACAAGGGGATGAAAAGTGGCAACTTCTGTGTATCTCACTGTTCTAGGTGAGGCTTAAGAAAAGCTGAAATGAGTAACAGTATCTGGAAAAAATAGTCCACAGTGTTTCAAAACATTTGGGAAAAAACTATTTTTACGTTCATTTTTATTCTAGGCATAATTTTTTTTTTACTTTAAAATTGCCAGAAGCTGGAAAGAACCCAGATGTCCCTCAATGGAGGAATGGATACAGAAAATGTGGTATATTTACACAATGGAATACTACTCA
>BDUI01003289.1:9936-25966 GCA_002335545.1 Apodemus speciosus | reverse complement strand
TAAATAAATAAATAAATAAATAAATAGGCAAATGAAACCACAGCACAATATAGGATTATGAAAGCATAATCTGAAAATGAAGCAATTGTTTAATTATAAGATGAAAGCGCTTCTAGTTGCAAAACATACTCCATTAAATAGAAGTATATATATGCCTTGAAAATKTTAAATTGGTCCCCATAAAATTTTCTAAAATAGAAATTCTTCTGGGTATTGCTTTTGGTAAATAGGAATAACTTTCACTGATTGTATTTTATGTGACTCATTTCCATGTGATGTATTAGAGGACCACGACAGACAAAAATATTCCTCATGCTCAGAGAAAAAAGACAAATTGCTCTACAGCCAGCGTAACAGAGAATCRCTTAAACTAGTTTAAATGTTTAATAAAAGAATCAAAGATAACTTGCTTTAGCGATTCATCTTGAAAACCAACTAGGATTTTTTTTTTTTTAAATCTGGCCAATCAGCAGCCATGTCTAAGAAAAATGGAGGCCAACCTTTTCCTGCTGTACCGGGTACAACTCACAACCCCTCCCCCATCCCTGTGCGGTCAGCARTGTGCTTGGTGCAGCARGTTGTGCCTGAGTCACACAGCTCTCCCTTGTGGAAGCAAAGGGTAAGCACAGATCTGTTTTGTTGTTGAGACATTGGATGGTTATCCTGTCCTTGGCATAGCCGCTCTGTGAAACATTCTGTTTGCTCCATGGTGAGGCGTGCAGAGAGCTTCACTGGGGAAGAGTCCTTGGACTGGACCTGCGCGTAGCAGGAAGCAAGTTCTCGGGAGCGTGGTCTCGGAACCGAAAGGTTTTCTGTCCCCACTCCCTTGAGGATACACCCTCAGTCTGTAATATAAGCTTGTGTTGTTTTCCTTAGTGTGAAATATGCAAACGGCCTTTGGAAAATCTACAGGCAGGAGACAGCATTTGGATTTATAGACAGACAATACACTGTGAACCCTGCTACTCTAAAGTGATGGGTAAGTGCTGTGCTCTGAGCAGCAATCGTTCTTACTAACACTGGCAAGTACGTAGCATTGCTAAATAAGAAGTATTCAATAGAATTCAATAATTTATTACTTATAGCTAACGAAAAAGTAAGACCAGCAGTCTCAATTAATATGGACCCCTGGGATCACTCAAACACTGGACCACCAAACAGGCAGCATACCCCAGCTGATATGAGGCCTCCAACACACATACAGTAGAGGACTTCCGGGTCTGTGTTCATCCAGAGATGACGCACCTAACCCTCAAGAAACTGGAGGCCCCAGGGAGTTTAGAGGTCAGGTGGGGTGAGGGGTGGGGACATCCACGTGGAGACAGGGATGTGGGAAGGAGGTACTGGATGTGGAACAGTCGGAGGGTGGACGGGGGTTGGYGGGGTGAGGAATAAAATATGGAATGTATAAAAATAATTAATAAAAACTCACAAAACATGCATGAAAATCTGAAAAAAAGTAAGCAGCAGATAGTTAAACTATGGCAGTATTTTGTTTAATGATATAAATTCATCAATATTTACACTATTTTTGTATCAGTCAGAAAGCAGTGTAAACAAAAGAACCATTTATTTTACATAATGTTCTAGTTTGTGGAACAGAAATATTTTTCTGATTAAGTGATTATTTAARTTGAATCATATCTATGGATGCCCTTTTGTATTTTCACTTGAAAATACAATTAAATATAGTCATAATTACAATCCATGGCTTTTAATGGTACTTTTACCTGAATTAGTTAATTTTTATGTTAAATGTAGCATTTTTAAACACTACAGGACCAAATGTTACTATAACTTAGACTCTTAATTAGCATCAGTAAGGAGAAAGCAAGATGTTATGGGTTTGCATTTTTAACTAAGCATGAGAAATTTAAGTGCTGATCTAAAACACATGCAGAATATGTCTGGAAAATAAGATCCTATAAAACTTAATTGATTGTTACAAGAGAGTACATCAAATTTATTTTTAGATTCAACAGTAAGTASAACAAGAAAAACAAGTTGCTATTGAAGGGACAATCCAGAGTCTCGATGTTTAGAGGATTGATTCCTCCTTTATTCCTGACAACGTTGGTATAGTGAATGAGATTATTTGGGATTCCTCCRTAGGATCAAAAGCACAGAAGTTAGTGATAAACTCATGAGCTTAATGAGCCACTGGGAGGCTACATCTGGAAAAATATCCAGAAACCCACATTCCGTCAGGCTTCAGAATCAATTACAAGAATGAGCTTGATTATATTTGTACGTCGCCTTCCCCTCTGCTCTCCCCAGATTGTTTCTCACACCTACTTTTCCTGCTGATTTTGCAATTCTAAACCAACCCGATATTCTCCCCGATTCGGAGTGTGCGCGGGGTACTTCCAAACTTTCACTCTGAGGGTCCCTGACACGATGCTTGGGGTGTGCTTCACAAAGACTCACAAGTCTGCGTGTGTTCCCCTCTGTCTTTGTACAATCCATAGTCATACTTTTTTAAAAATCATAGTCACAAGCTGTGACTCCTTCTCAACTATGCACACCCAGRGTGTGACACTCCATGCTTGACCGAAGCCAGAGTGAAGAACTCAGGGCCAGAAGGAATGATGAGATAGCTAATCTAGTACTATCCCCYGGGAGAATGATTGTGGGTTTCCTAATTTTAATTGTGGGTTTATTTTCTTATTGATTTTTGTGACTCACTTTGTTTTTGAATTTTCAGCAAAATGGATTCAATAATTCCAATACATAGAAATGAAGATGAACACCTTCTTTGAGGAAATTTAAAGCTACGTTTTAAGAATATGTAATCTAGAAAAGATCTGCACTGAACATCATCTCTTGTACCAAAAATAACAGTTTTGTGGTTGCACAAATAACCCAATTACTTGGAAGAAGGGTACATATGTGAAAAGAACCACCTGGAATCTGGCAAGGTTTAGTGATAAAAATAATCTACGTAGTTCTAGTTACCGAAGTCAGGAGCAGTGGGCATTCTCAACCCTGAACGGGCCATCGCTGTTCCGTATTTGGCTGTCCATCTCGGTTTCCATTATAACCCAGTTTTTCATCTTCTCACCTCCATCCCCCTGATAATTTGCATTAGAGCATTATTGACACCCTGACAAATAGGCTGCTGGAAGCAAGACATCCTTCTTTTCTCTACAAAAGAAAATGCACTTAGAAATTTTCTTATAAATTTTTGGTTCAAGATATCAATGTTACAAGTTGTCTGGACCGTAGAAAATCACTTAAGGTTTCCAGACTTTCCATGACACTGTCTGTGACACCACAGATATCAGACAAAATGACTTGTAAGTCTTYCTTTGCTTTTCCTATCCTCTGAATCCAAAAGAGATTTGGGTTTCCTGTTTAGAAACACATTGGTATGTTCGTTAGCTATCCTGGGAAATATAAATAATTCCACCTAAGTGTCATCCTTCAGTTTATCACAGGCATAGCTTTTGAAGACTATTCTTAAAACTGAAATCAATAGCTCTATGGGTGATAGGTTAGATCAGATAACATGTAATTTGTTAAACTTTCTTTGCATGTATTTCAATATCTGGATGATCAAATAATCTGAGAATTAATAGCTGTGTATTGCATACATGTTATGTATGTTCATGTTATAAAGTTTATGTTTACTGAAGGCTCACAACAATAAAATGAACTGTCCATTTCTGTAATGTTCGCCTTTCATTCATGAACATTGTTTTTTGTTAATTATACTGAGCACAAGTTATATTCTGTGCTATGAGAGTTAATTTATTTTTTTAACTGCTTAAAATATAACTTTTATTTTGAAAGAGTTCTTTTGTTAAGTTGGAAATTAAATACTCATACAAGAAATCATTATTATTGCTAACATCAAAAAATTGAGCATATAAAGTATGTTATAGGCACATAGCAACTATTTCTCGAAGGAAGAATGACTGGACTGGGCAGGAGAGAGAGTTCCTGGGATCCTGTGAGCAGTCGTGASCAAACAGACTAGGGGAATTAAATATGACTGCATGATTAGCAAAGTGATAAATTTAAATCATGATTCTCCTGTGCAGTGATTTTACACATCTGTTCCTCTTAGACACTGGCCCACAAAGTGTTAAATGCAACGTGCTTATCAAAATTCAGCAGTGTCTAATTGTCCTGTGGGAGGGGGAGCCAGAAAAAACAATTAATAATGATTTGATATTCATTAATTCACGCTTGATGAGAAGCAGCGGTAATTGAGCCATATGTTTTATTGTTCTTTTATTACATGCTATCAGAGTGGATCAAAAGAAATCATTTTCTTAGAGTTGAAATTGACTGCAGAAAGCAAAGCTTAAATCGCCCTCGTCTGTCTTATAAAATACATTAACATGTCAATGCCTTGGTAGTAATTAAAAATCATCTGAATATCATTTAAAAATATAAAAATCTGAAGAGCACACAYTTCTCCCTTTTCCATAGCAGTTTTATGGACACTTTCTTGTACAATAATGTATTAAACCAAGCCAAAAGCTGTTGGAGAAACAAAGTATACACATTACCAGCGAGACAAAGGTTTCTGATTCACTGAGACTATTCCATTGTGTCTGAGGATTTTCTCACTGTCTAAATGACAGATTCTTTTTTTTCCTTAACAATTTGGAATATTTCCCTATTTGTATCATCAATTATTCATGATATGACTGGTACACTGCTCCTGAACATGAGTACCAAATCACCAATACCAGGTNCTTTGCTTTTCCTATCCTCTGAATCCAAAAGAGATTTGGGTTTCCTGTTTAGAAACACATTGGTATGTTCGTTAGCTATCCTGGGAAATATAAATAATTCCACCTAAGTGTCATCCTTCAGTTTATCACAGGCATAGCTTTTGAAGACTATTCTTAAAACTGAAATCAATAGCTCTATGGGTGATAGGTTAGATCAGATAACATGTAATTTGTTAAACTTTCTTTGCATGTATTTCAATATCTGGATGATCAAATAATCTGAGAATTAATAGCTGTGTATTGCATACATGTTATGTATGTTCATGTTATAAAGTTTATGTTTACTGAAGGCTCACAACAATAAAATGAACTGTCCATTTCTGTAATGTTCGCCTTTCATTCATGAACATTGTTTTTTGTTAATTATACTGAGCACAAGTTATATTCTGTGCTATGAGAGTTAATTTATTTTTTTAACTGCTTAAAATATAACTTTTATTTTGAAAGAGTTCTTTTGTTAAGTTGGAAATTAAATACTCATACAAGAAATCATTATTATTGCTAACATCAAAAAATTGAGCATATAAAGTATGTTATAGGCACATAGCAACTATTTCTCGAAGGAAGAATGACTGGACTGGGCAGGAGAGAGAGTTCCTGGGATCCTGTGAGCAGTCGTGASCAAACAGACTAGGGGAATTAAATATGACTGCATGATTAGCAAAGTGATAAATTTAAATCATGATTCTCCTGTGCAGTGATTTTACACATCTGTTCCTCTTAGACACTGGCCCACAAAGTGTTAAATGCAACGTGCTTATCAAAATTCAGCAGTGTCTAATTGTCCTGTGGGAGGGGGAGCCAGAAAAAACAATTAATAATGATTTGATATTCATTAATTCACGCTTGATGAGAAGCAGCGGTAATTGAGCCATATGTTTTATTGTTCTTTTATTACATGCTATCAGAGTGGATCAAAAGAAATCATTTTCTTAGAGTTGAAATTGACTGCAGAAAGCAAAGCTTAAATCGCCCTCGTCTGTCTTATAAAATACATTAACATGTCAATGCCTTGGTAGTAATTAAAAATCATCTGAATATCATTTAAAAATATAAAAATCTGAAGAGCACACAYTTCTCCCTTTTCCATAGCAGTTTTATGGACACTTTCTTGTACAATAATGTATTAAACCAAGCCAAAAGCTGTTGGAGAAACAAAGTATACACATTACCAGCGAGACAAAGGTTTCTGATTCACTGAGACTATTCCATTGTGTCTGAGGATTTTCTCACTGTCTAAATGACAGATTCTTTTTTTTCCTTAACAATTTGGAATATTTCCCTATTTGTATCATCAATTATTCATGATATGACTGGTACACTGCTCCTGAACATGAGTACCAAATCACCAATACCAGGTYCGGAATTCTGATGTAAATTTTTAAAAACTCCTCATAAGAGATATACTAGTTCTATCATGACAGCTTTCTTTGTGTGTGCATGCGTGATGCGTGTGCAGTCACATACCATGTGTGTACATGTGTGTGGAGTCAGAGATGGTTGACTTTGGATGTCTTGCTCAGATGACCTTCCTTCTCTTTGAGTCATGATCTTTAACTGAGCCAGGAGCTCACTGGTTCTTCTTAGCGATCCAGCCGCCTTCAGGGGTGGTCCAATCTCTGTGTCCCCAGCACAGGCCTTACAGGCATAAACCACCATGCCTCGGTTTCATATGAAGCGCTTGGATTCTCATTCCTGTGTGGTGAACACTACCACCATCCATCCATTCTGCCATTAAAYGCCTAACCGACAAAGCCAGGCATGCCCTCAAACCTACAACAGCAAAGCAGAGTAAAAGAAAGACCATTACTTTCCAAACAGAATTTGTTGACAGAGCATGCACATTTAAAGGCAGGTCAAAAAAGAAGAATTGATTCAAGAGGGATGGACCCTTAGCTATTTGATTGCAGTTGCCCATTGGATCTGGGTGACAAAGTGGCCCAGCTCCCACTGCTAGGGACTCACTGATTTGCTCACTGGAAAGTTGCTGGACATGTTGGAAAGTTGTGAGCATTTGGAACAAYATCCAGTTCAGCTGGATTCAGAGCTCCATCCAAACAAGGGAATAACCCACATCAGGRMMARSCMMCCATGAGACTGACTTGTAGTTGCCGATGGAATTATTTTGGTACAACGTAAATATTTGTACATTTCTAGGGTTTTAACCTATGTCATAAGAGTCAGTCAGWYTCYTWWGAGGTACCCATAAATATCCTTAAATTGGGAAGCCCACYCTCTCCCTGTCTTGATTCCCTCTTGTTTGACATGCAGATTTAGAATATTGGCTCTCCAATGTACCAGGAGCTCAAGCATCGCAGAGATTATGAGTTTGTTTCTCCTGCTCTCCTTATTTGCATATGATCTATTTTGTGACACACCCGTGGTCAACTGAATGTTTAATTTGTACTTAGAATTTTATTTGAAGTTGTCTTAGTCAGGGTTTCTATTCCTGTACAAACTTTATGACCAAGAAGCAAGTTGGGGAGGAAAGGGTTTATTAAGCTTACACTTCCACACAGCTGTTCATCACCAAAGGAAGTCAGGACTGGAACTCAAGCAGGTCAGGAAGCAGGAGCTGCTACAGAGGCCGTGGAGGGATGTTTCTTACTGGCTTGCTTCCCCTGATTTGCTCAGCTTGCTCTCTTATAGAACCCCAAGACTACCAACCCAGGGATGGCATCACCCACAAGGGGCCCTCCCTCCTTGATCACTAATTGAGAAAATGCCCCATAGCTGGATCTCATGGAGACACTTCCCTAACTGATGCTCCTTTCTCTGTGATAACTCCAGCCTGTGTCAAGTTGACACACAAAAAACCATCCAGTACAGAAGTATTCACAATGGAAAAGTTGGGCAGCAGGGTTGTGTCACAGGGACGCAGTGCTAGCACTTGTGTGATATGGCAGGAGGCTGTTAAGTTCAAAGCCAGCCTGGGCAACATGGTGAGGCCTTTTCTYAAAGCAGAAACAATAGAGCAGGCAAGGTTCATTGGATCTTTGACTGTCGTCTGCTAAGTGTGGCTTCTGGAAAATGGCTCTGGAGTAGTAAAGTGCACAAGGTAAGGAATAGGGTCTTTTCAATGTGTAAAGAAGAATCCATGGTTGATAATCTATCATCTATCTGTTCATTCATTCAGTTACTAAGCAATCCTGACCTATTCCTTGACAGTCTGTGTTGTCTGGCTTTTCTAAAGGAGACATGAACAAACATTTCTGCTCCCTGGCACTAACTCCTAGGGTCAAATCTGGAGTTGTGACAACCTTGACAAGTTAGGGTCACCTACATGTCCTCACCGGGCTAATTGAAGAGGAGAGGAAGGGCAACATGACCTTACTTCAACAATGTGGCTCTGCTACAAAAAGAAACATACAGAAATATCTAGTAACCTCCTCTCCCAGTCTGTCTTCCCCCAGTCTGCCCTAACTAGGAACACAGACAGTGTAAGCACTGTGCGACAGCTCTTCCCAAAAGGCAAATGATGCTTCTGGTTGATATCAGGCTTTAGCATTTTTAGCGATTCAAAATTTCCTGGGGACCATYGTTTCAACAGTCYGAAAGGCAAAYGCAGGGACACAGGTGTCTCTCTTTAGAATCCCTTGRTTCCTGCCTRGAAGGTGACCGCCCAGGCACCACTAGCCTCACCCAACTCAAGCTTGGTGAACCAATGGGAAATTCAGATACTTTTAGGAGTATGAGTAATGGCGGGTATGTCACTGAGAAGACCGCCCCGTGTGGGTCCATCTCCTGGGTTTTCCTGCAGGACTTGTGGGTGCTGGGCTGACTGGAGAGTCTCTGCCCCTGCTGTTGTTTGCAGAACCTTGGAGAGGCCTCTGGTGACTCTTGTAACTTTCTGATCTTCCCAGGCTGTCTCAGTTCTGTTCAGAGGAAATAGCTACGCAATGGTCTCCGTGCTGAACAAAACAGGCACCTCTGTCCCTGACCTCACTGAAGGGAACTTCTGTTCTACAGGGGAAAAGGAAGTAGAGGCACAGTTTGGAGAGAGAGAGAGAGAGAGAGAGAGAGAGAGAGAGAGAGAGAGAGAGAGAGAGAGAGAGAGNGGAAGCATGCTTCCTGTGTGAATGGGCTGGTCTTAGACATAATATGTCAAGAGGGGGAGGGGCAACTTCAAATAAGACCTTATTGGCAGTAACTCACACAGGAAAAAGCTTGCGTGACACARTATCTTGGATTTAGCGATAAACACATTCTAATTTTGCTCATTTTCAACACCATGAGACAGAAATTCAAACGCTAAGAGACAGGGAAGTCAAAAAGAGTCTTAAGTTTCCGTTAGTCCCTATATAAAACAATATACAGATATGACTCAGCTCAGCTTTCTGTTTTCTGCTAAGCGCACTAAACCAAGGATGAAGGTTCTCAGTAGGCAGRGGAGACCACAAAGCAAGTGGGAGGGACTGMCTGGTGACTGGCAAGTGTGATCTGGACAGAGAGCCCACAGCAAGCGTGGTTGGCTAGCAGGACTTGTATTCCACCTGGAATGGAAACAAAGAGCGATGAGGTGCTGCCTCAACACATGTGAGGCACAGAACGTCTCAGACATTAAGCAGAAGAGCAGCAGTATTTCTAATCAAGGGGAGATCGATGCCCCTGGAATTTTATCAACAGCACTTCTTCCTTTCTCTCATTGCAATGTGAAATCAAATCTTGTCAAAGAAACATCTAGAATTTGGTATCCCTCTTTTGAYGACCATGGTTCATTATTTTTTTTTCCCAAGAAAAATGGGGAAAGTCTCTACTGTCAGGGTCTTTCTTGCCCTCACTGACAAACCAGATGAAGGATTCCCCATTGTAAAGTATGCGAGCCAACACATCCAGAGCAGCCTGCGGTGTAGTTCCACMATGGAAGGATTGCCAGGAACCTGGAATTGGTGAGCATGGAGCATGAWGTTGAGGAAGTAGGGAAGACACAGATCATGGTTCCCTGCTGATGAATTCTTGAAATATGCACTAAATTCATGCTATACAATTTACAGTTGGCCAATGGTATGGCCTAAGCTTGGGTCAACTCAACAAACTCAGATGGAACTACACTTGCTGAATTTCCATGCTACAAAGCCGAAACTAAATATTCAATTGATTTACAATAAAACCAGGAGAGACAATAGACAAGTGGGGGGCTATCTTCATGCTATGGTGGCCCTTTCTGCTTTAGTGGTCACAAAGAATGTAATTTTGGAATAGTGTGACTCATTTTGTTCTCTGTCTTGGCCCTCTGAGCCCTTTCTGCTTCCAAAGCTAACCTCTGAYCAGATCATAAGACACCCCCTTCTATTTGATAGGATAAGGTATAGGCTGTGCCTRCAGTCATGAATAATATTAATAAGCCTTTAAATGTGTTGAAATGCTGCGTTTTGATATTACATTTATACCTTTTCAGCTTGTGCCATTGAAATGTTAATCGCATTTATGAACAGATTCCTACCACGCTGAGACAAGTATGGCCCAACTRTCTCGTGTTCACACATTTTGCAAACATTTAGACACTGACTCATTGACCTAGATGTGAAAATGRCAAACTAAAACTAGTGGAAGAGCCAGGCATGGTGGCGCCACCTTTAATCCCAGCAYTGGGTAGGCAGAGGCAGGCAGATCTCTGAGTTCGAGGCCAGCCTGGTCTATAAAGTAGGTCCAGGACAGCCAGGGCTCTGTTACACAGAGAAACTCTGCCTCAAAAACTGAAAAGCAAAACAAAACAACAAAAAAGACTTGTAGGAGAAAACCCAAATTCTCTTAAGCTTGGTGAAGTTTTAGATAGAATACTAAGAATCATTAAGAGTCATCATTACAAAAATTAATGACCCGGAAACAATTAAAAAAAAAAAAAAAACTTCTGCTGTGTGTTGAGAAACGGTTAAAAGAATGAAAAGATAAGCCATAGACAATGAGAAAATATTTTTAAAACACATGCTGTTTAGGAACTTGTCCCCAATATGCTCAAGTAGTKCGTAAAACACAGCAATAAAATGAAAGCCGTCTCCGTTCGACATGGACAAAGGATCCACACSGRCATTTCACAGAAGATACATAAATGGCTGGCAAAGGGCCTGTGCAGGGCGCTTGGCAAGTTTTGTCGTTAGGGAGGCGCAGGTCAAGCCTTGAGAGCGGCCACCACACCTGCTAACACACAAGGCTAAACATGCACGCGGTCGCCCGCCCGGCGCACGGTGCACTTGCCGTAACTAAGCGCCCGTCCTGCACTCGGGGCTGCGTGGTTTCGGATCTCCCTGTGTCTTCTTTTGGCCACAGCAGCCCAGGCCTGGACGCCGTCACCCTTCCTCACTGTGTCTCCTTCAGTTCTTGCTTGGGATGGTTTCTCGGGCTGCGCTGGTTTTCATGACCGTGGTACTCAGAGATTTCTTCTTCCCCGAGGCTTTTCTCTCGTGGTTGTGGGTGCTGAGGGGAAGACTACTTCGTCCCATTATGAGACTATCCTACTGGAAGCCATACTGAGAGCACGTGAGTGATACTGTGTTCACTTTAATGCTCTGGCTAAGGTAGCTTTTSTTAGGTTCCCTCTCTTGTCAATTACTTTTCATTTCTCTCTTTCCCTACAAAACTCATTTTTATTTTATTTTTTATTTTTAKATTTTATCACATTTCTATCATCCATAACCGTGCATGTTCGTACATGTATACACATGTGCATACGCCATGGTACACACGTGGAGGCTGGAAGACAACTTGAAGGACTTYGTTTCCTTCTTATGCCACGTAGGGTCCCGTGGATTGACGTTGCATACTCTGTGTAGTCTCTGTGTACACATGTGTTTGATATGACTCTATTTTATGGCTCTGGAAGATGATTCAGGCTCATGTAACAGTTTACCGCATTCCAAGAGACAAAAACAGACCTTACCTCTTTAAATGTTTGTTTACTGATTGTCTAGATTTCCAGCTGATAATCTGTATTTCCTCATTCTCTATTGTATAACCAGTTAGCCAAGACTATCTTTTATGATTTTGTTTGGAATTATCTGACTTCAAGCATCAGTTTTTATATAAATGATGGCTTTACTAAGTGTCTATAACAAAGATCACTAAGTTCCCTACCTCATACAGGAAGGTTTTTTTTTTCTCATTAATTCTCACAGTAAAATAAAAGTTGATTTTGTGCACAAAGCTGTTCTCATGCTCCATGACCAGCAGCTTCATGCTGGCCTGTGATTGAGAGAGAGAAGGGAAAAGTTATCTCATCCACCACAAGCTGTCACTCACTGCTGAGCATGTCTAACTACAAGGGAGGCTGTGAGGAGGGTCTCTGGTGTATCCTCCTGCGACTGTACTGCTGCTGTCAGGAGACACCATGACCACAGCAGCATTCAAGAGAAAGCATTTAACTAGACACTTGCTAGCTGTTTCAGAGGGTTAGTCTATGAATATCATGGAAGGGAACACAGCAGCAGGCTGGTGGGCCTGGCACTGGAGCAGTATCCAAGAGCTCACATCCAGCCTGTAAGTTGTAAGTAGACACACACACACACACACACACACACACACACACACACACACACACACAGAGGGGAGAGACAGAGACAGACAGATAGAGATAGACACATGGAGATAATGGGAGGCAGAGAGAGAAAGAGAGGGGGGAGACAAAGAGAGACCCAGACAGAGTCACACACACACCACACAGAGAGAGAGAGAGAGAGACAGAGACACAGAGACAGAGACAGAGAGAGACAGAGAGAGACAGAGAGAAAGGGGGAGACATAGGGAGACAGACAAGAGAGAGACAGAAAGACAGAAAGATATGGAAGGAGAGAGCGATGGAGGGAGACTGGTACTGGTACGTGCCTTTGAAACATCAAATCCACCCCAGCGACACCCTTCCTCAAATGAGGCCACACATTCCTAAACAGTTTCACCAACAGACATTCAAATAGATTAGTCTATGAGGACATTTTCACTCAAAACGCCACAAATGTGTTGAGTCTTTCACTATTAAAAGAAAGTGGGGACATGATTCTGTCAGCCACGGATCCCCATAAGACAGTGCCATGGGCCCGTTCTGTGATATCTCAGCAGTGACTGCTAACTCAGTCTAGTGGACATGCTCCTCATAGACAAGATACTGTGGCTAGAGTTCCCCAAATCACTTAGAACGTATTTTTTTTCCAGTGGTAAAGAATGTGTGTAAAATGCATGTGGGTGTTAATGATTTTGACCTGACACCGCCCATTTTTGCCAGATTTAAAGATGAAGAGAGATAGGGAATCTCCGACCTTGACAAATACATGACAGGGCTCATTTTTTTCATTGGTAAAACTAAGATTGGCACTCAACATGCTAACATCTCTTTTGCTATACACAGTGCTTTTAAATGACTATAACAACCTAAAATTTACCTCACCAGAACAGAAGAGTGTAACAGATTAAACCTTTCATGCCATTTTTTAAAATTTGGATACTGCAGTGTTTCATTAACTTTTAGCTATATAGAGACTCACCGTTGACCCCTACTTAACAACGTGTGGTTCTCAATCATCTAGATGATTTTTTATCACATATTTGCAAAAATAAGTTCTAGTATATCTTGCATTTGTGTAGATTTCTTCTTTCTGAGCTTCTTTTTGTACCCTGCAGGCTTCAGTGTTAAGTTAGTTAAATTCTGAGCCATTTCAAGTCTGCTTACCATGAAATGCTTTATAGCGTCAAGCCCTGGAACTGAAGTTAATATGGATAATGTACATATTAGGCCTCCAATCCACTGCTTATGATTACTGTTAGACCTACATTGTTAGATTTGCGCTAGTAAAAAATGACTTGAGTTTGTTACTTTTATCCTAATATTTCCTGTGGAAGTGTTATTTATTGGTCTGCAATTTTGGGGTGCCCAGGCTGGCTTTGATCTGGTGATTCTCTTGCCTCCGGCCTTCAAATAGGTATCTTACAGACTTTAGCCATTACACTCAACTGTTCCAAGTATAGATTCCCTTTTCGCTTTTCACCCTTAAATTGTCTGTAAAAGACAGTCCACAATGCATTTCTGCGAAGTATGTGGGTCTTTTAACGCCATCTTCACTTTTAATAGATCCACACTGGTTCGGAGTGTTTAAATCCGCCATTTACTTCTGACGGAACTCCGACTCAGAGCGATTCCTCCAACCTGGAGGAGAAAATGCAGCCTGCCTGGCATACCGCACTTCTAAGGAAGAAACATGGCGCAGCCTGCCAAGTCAGAACGCGGCATTCTGAAGTCGCGCGGGTAGCCTGTGGCTGGCCTGCGGGAGAGTCTGAGCTCTGTCTCCTTCCGGATGCTTCTCCCTCAGGAGACCCTGGTGGTCCGAGTGCTCACTGTTCAGTCTGGGGTACTGTGCTAACCAATCGCAGCCGGCGAGCTTCCTCTAGCTCAGGGGTTGCTCAGTACAATAGAGCAGACGCGTGGCTTATCTCGGTGCTCTTTACTGACCCAGGGCATTGCTGTCTTGTAGGGGGACACGCGTGTACGGATGGCACCAAACCACTGTCAATTCTGATAACTGATTAAAGAAATTCAGAACCCCTGGGGAGACTATGATATTCATAATTACGGCGAGAGGATGCAGAGGGCAGAAGCCAAGGGGTTAGGAGTACAGGACGGAGACATGCCCATGTTGATTTCAGCCATTCCGCTCTGGGTCAACGTCCCCCCGCGCCGCCGTGATTCACAAACGTGCATACCGAGTAAGGACACTGAGAATAGCTCCCCTCTGCTTCGGTATCTAGGATTTTCATTTAGCCGTGGCAGCATGCTGACCTCCTGCATGCCTCGCGTTAGTTTCCAGCCCATCTGAATGTAGAGAGATTTGGAGTTGTCTGAAGTCCCCCCTTAAATCACTTGGCTATTGTATCGTGTCTAGTGCGACTTGTGGTTCCAGGGAAACCTAGATGTATTCAGAGGGTGGACAATTCAAAGTCACCACCCTGGAGCCTATGTAAAAACCGCCCAAGCCTCTCTCTGGGAGAGGTCAACCCTTTTCCACACAGCCCTGATGCCAACCGGGAAGCTTTGTAAATCCAGATGCGCTTTCAGTCCCACAGCTGAGCCCCMCTGGGGGGGGGGGGGCTCAGCCTTCGACACTTCACTAAGCTGGATTCCATCTTTGCCCAGTGCCTCCCCGAGGTTTGCCAAGGGAGCTCAAATGTGTACTGCAATCCACTTCTAGTTGCTGTCTCTTTCCTCCCCTCTTCTTGCCCCCAGCAAAACCCATCTTAAAGTCCCAGCGTTCCTAATGTTTCTTCCCTTTCTTCCCCTTGTACCCACAGCACTCAGTGTATCACAGTACTCAGTGTACACAGTACTCAGTGTACACAGGACTCTGTACACAGTACTCAGTGTACTCAGCACTCGGTGTACCCACAGTACTCAGTGTACACAGCACTCAGTGTACACAGCACTCAGTGTACACAGCACTCAGTGTATCACAGTACTCAGTGTACACAGTACTCTGTACACAGCACTCAGTGTACCCACAGCACTCAGTGTACCCACAGTACTCAGTGTGCACAGCACTCTGTACACAGCACTCAGTGTACACAGCACTCAGTGTACATAGCACTCAGTGTACACAGCACTCACTGTATCACAGTACTCAGTGTACACAGGACTCTGTACACAGCACTCAGTGTACCCACAGCACTCAGTGTACACAGCACTCAGTGTACACAGCACTCAGTGTACCCACTGAAGGTGGACTTCAGCAGAGCATTGCCCTTTTCCTTTAGGAGGCGAGAGGTGGAAATTGGGGGTGCATGTTTTCTCTGACAGAAATAACAGGGAAAGTCAAAAGCTACTTCCATATAATAATGGCAYAGTCATAACTTCCCTCCCTGGACAAGAGCTGTGTTCCAGGCCTTTCTAGAAGTGTGCTTTAGGATCTAATATCTTACTTTTCAGGGATACCATTAATCTGGGAAGTTTGCAGCCACTGAATGGAGGGAATATCTTTCAAGAATCATCACAGGGACATACTACTAATGAGTAGTGACAAGCAYTCTTACACACTGAGMTGTCTTGTTGGCTTCTGTATTTTTGATTTATACAYGTTTTTCCACCTCTGCRTCAGTGGTGGTGGTAACAGTGGTAGTGAAATGTGTGAGAGTCAGCTCTCTGTCTCTGTGTCTCTATCTCTCTTTGTGTCTCTGTCTCTGTCTGTCTGTCTCTCTTCATACACATATGTGGTCAGAGAACACGGCTTGGTATGAGAACTCAACAAGTAGCCCAAGATGGCTGGACAGCCATCTCCAGGGATCCTCCTATCTGTTTCCCATCCCTGGAATTA